>JAJLUM010000009.1:0-142341 GCA_030564265.1 Blastobotrys attinorum
AAAAAAAAAAAAAAAAAATGAGGAAAATTGGCGCTGATTGGGAAGTCACACGGTGTTTGTAGTAGTAGTTAATACCAAAAGATGACTGTGCGGCCACAGACCCAAAACGCCAAAGCGTGGAAAATTTTTTCGAACGGGCTCGAAGTGTTTGCTAGTAGTGGACCGCGAGAAGTCGATCAGGATTTATAATGATTCAGTGATTCAGCGAATCGATGGATCACTGATCGAATGATAGTGGGGCGGTATTTTTCTCTGGTTTTGTGACAGATATTATTATCTTCTCGTAATCGGGCTGTGGCATCTAATTGCGTGGTGGCATATCGTACATAGCAGAATTCTGACTCGTACGTAGTAGCATTCTATAATAGCAAACTCCAATTCTATATATTGTCGTCTTATCATACAATTGCAGCAGTATCACTACCAGGACCTTATCATTACGACCACGTAGCCCTAGCCTGGTTAAACTTTACTTGGCTCAATCTATGAACCAGTGGTCGGATTTTAAGGGGTAAACAGATATCCGATAATCCTAAAACCCACATTGTAGAGATGCATATGTGATGCATGAAGCACCTGCAAAGTGGCCAGAAAGACCCAGCATGCCCGTGCTTTCTAGCACAGCTGCCGGCTAGACTGCTTTTCGATCGATTCGATATCGTGGGTCTTATAAATAGTAACTTAGAGGAAGAGCCTGTCACTTAGAGGATTGACAGGGTGTGAGCTGGTAGATTCTCCGGGTCTCGGAGTCTCGAGACCGCCGGTAGAACGATGATAGTAGTAATGGCTTGGTCAGTGCTCGTGCTATTCCATTCTCGAAAATACAGCGTAGGAGCTGTTTGATTTAGAAAACTTCCTCACATGGTGCATTCACTTTCTGGGAAAGTGGCCTTTAGAGGAGGCCAACAGAGCTCACTAGAATTAGGTCGACACCCATAATCAAGACCACAAATCCCGGTGGAGCCCGAAAAGCTCCTGGATAGCGATCGGAAATTTCGGGGATAGGCAATTGTCTGATTTGAAACCGCGGATCTGAATCTGTGAGATTTGAATTCTTGCATGGAAGCTTTTCCATGTAAGTATCTCGTAGTTGCCGATGCTCACGTGCGTCCACAAACTGGAAGCTGCTGACCGAGAACGCAGTGAGGAGACGAGTTTACTAGTATTTATTGGGCTGCATAAAGAGTAACAGATTTGGTAAGCCTGAACTATGTTTCCTTGTTCTCGACTTTTATCGCATTGCGGTACTGTCATCTTTTGGATGACGGTTGTACGGCTCAGTGAGAAGAACAGCGGTGGTGGAGATTAGAGCCGAACATTTTTTAATGACTAAATGTCAATAAGTCGCCTGGTCACTTACATGTGTCGATTAATTGTGATCTGTTAGTATCAATTGAGCTGTTTATGTTCAGCAGACTACTTGCGGTCATTATCGGCCTGTATAGATATCTCTCTGTGGACTGTTCACCAGAGTATGAACCAAAGTTGCAGTGACATATTTCAGATAGCCTCTAGCACCGCCCGTATTCCTCTTTGTTGAACACCAGCCATTCTTCTCCACTATCACACCCTTTTTCCGAACTCCACATCAAAAGGGTTCTCACGAAGTAGCTGCTAGGATGACTAAGCCATAGTGGTTAGCTTACATAATCCACCACCCATCGGGGAATCAAAAAAAAATTTGTTTTACTCACCCATTCTACATGACTCTTTTGGCATTGGTGTACCAGTATTTATAACTCATAGTATTCATAAGCCTCAATTGCCCTCAACAAAAAATATAAATAACGTACAACTGGGATATACACAAAAACCACATACGACCATGCCGGAATTTGTACCTTCATTAGACACTTTCAAAGAAATCGTCGTCGAAGACGGCAAACATACTCTGGGTCCAAATACATATCCAGTACACAAGTTCATGCTCGCCGACGAACTAACCCCACACGTAGCATACCTAAAACTAGCAAAACCAAGCTCAAAAGATGCAAAGCCATCATTTCTGCTAGAGAGTGCCATTGGAGGTGAACGGCTAGATCGTTATTCATTCATTGGTGTAAACCCACGGAAAGTTATTAAAACTGGCAATGGCCATGGCCCCGATGTGGATCCATTGGTCGAACTAGAAAAGGAATTAAGCCACTATCGACAGTCCAAGCATTCCCCAGTTCCACATCTCAGTGGAGGTGCTGTGGGGTATATCTCATTCGACTGTATCAAATACTTTGAGCCCAAAACCGCACGTGATATGGATGATAAGCTAGGACTGCCAGAAGCTGCATTGATGCTCTTCGACACCATTGTAGCCTTCGATAATGTTTATCAGCGAATTCAAATTATTCACAATATCCATATTCCAGATGGAACTAGAGATTCGACAGATCTGGCCAAAGAGTATGCCACTGCCACCGAGACCATTGATTCTATCATCGACACTTTACAATCCTCTGAAACATATGTTGTGCCACAAGGCCCTGTAACTGTCGGCGACGACTCCACTTATATATCTAACATCGGCCAGGAAGGATATGAAAATCATGTCAAAAAATTGAAAGAGCACATCCTCAAGGGAGATATTTTCCAAGCAGTGCCTTCCCAACGAGTGGCTCATCCAACTAAACTCCATCCTTTCAACATCTTCCGTCATCTAAGGACCGTCAATCCATCTCCTTACCTGTTCTATGTCGACTACCTCGACTTCCAAATCGTTGGTGCATCTCCTGAACTACTAGTAAAGAGCGAAAAGGGTAGAATCATCACCCATCCAATTGCCGGCACTCTGCCTCGAGGGAAAACCATCGAAGAAGACGATGCTTTTGCCACTCAGCTTCTGGCCTCCACAAAAGACCGGGCTGAGCATGTTATGCTTGTTGACCTAGCTCGAAATGATATCAACCGAGTCTGTGAGCCAACCTCGACGTCGGTGGACCGTTTGTTGACTGTCGAGCGGTTTTCGCATGTGATGCACTTGGTGTCCCAAGTGTCTGGCGTTTTGCGGCCGGAAAAGACTCGATTCGATGCTTTCAGATCTATATTTCCAGCTGGCACCGTTTCAGGTGCGCCTAAGGTTCGAGCTATGGAATTGATTTCCGAACTGGAAGGAGAGCGTCGAGGTGTTTACTCTGGTGCTGTGGGCCACTGGGGCTACGATTCTGACTCTATGAATACTTGCATTGCCCTGCGTACTCTGGTTGTAAAGGACCAAGTTGCGTATTTGCAGGCTGGAGGTGGTATTGTTCACGACTCGGACCCATATGAGGAGTATATTGAGACTGTGAACAAAATGAACTCTAACAAGCGAACTATTCAAGCAGCGGAGAAGTTGTGGGCCGAACGAGGACCAGTAGGGGATTACCAAGAGTAGACCTTATGGAAATAAGTTTTACGTAGTTAATATATCAACTCGGAGAACTAGCACTGGAGCACCCTGTGCTATTCCGAAGTCTAACTCCAAAATTCAAAAGTCCAAATAATAAATATAGACAGATACATGCTTACTTAATCTTATCCGTACCAGCTAACCGTGCTATCTACATATCCCTATAGGCCCAGCAGCCTGTCACTATAATCTCATGTCTCATCCATTCAATTTGAACAACTCGTTCACAAAATTCTCTCCCCAAAATGCACTGGTGTATTTCGAAATATACTTAAACAGCTTTTGATGATTGACACTCCTCTTCTCGTCCGGCAGGGTCAAGGAATCATAGATAGCAGTAGACAGCTCCTCGGTGTTCCAGGGGTTCACAATAATCGACCCATTGAGTGATTGAGCAGCCCCAGTGAACTCACTCAGCACCAACACGCCATGCTTTTCCTGTTGGCAAGCCACATACTCGTACGACACCAGATTCATGCCATCTCGAGTAGAGCTTACCAGGCATACGTCGCTAATAGAGTATAGTGCAATCAGCTCCTGGAAACTAACGCTCTTATGCAGAAAATGAATAGGCGTAAACTCAACGGTGCCGAATTTCCCATTGATTCTGCCCACCAATTCATTCACCATCGATCTCAAATTCTGATATTCTTCGACGTCTTGCCGAGATGGGACCGCGACTTGTACCAAAACAACTTTGCCTATCCATTCCGGATTCTCAGTTAAGAAAACTTCAAATGCATGCAGCTTTTGAGGCACTCCCTTGATATAGTCGAGTCTATCGACGCCTACAATGATCTTTGTGTCCCCAAATTTACTTTTCAATGTTCCAATTCGGTTCTTGACCTCTTGTGCTTTCAACCCCTCAAGGAATTTTTCTGTATCGATCCCAATAGGGAAGGCACCAACTGTTACTGTTCTACCCTCAAACTCGATTCCGTTGGGTGTAGTGTTGATTCTCAGAATTCGCGACACTGACGATAAGAAATGCCGTGCGTAATCATAGGTATGGAACCCAATCAAGTCGCACCTCAAGACACCTAGCAATACTTCTCTTCTCACTGGGAGAACACGATAAATCTCACTGGATGGGAATGGAGTATGGAGGAAGAACCCCAGCTTGATTTGTTTGCCAAAGCCTACTTCCTCCCGGATCATGGCCGGGAGAAGCATCAAATGATAATCATGAACCCATACTAGATCGCCTGGTTGGACTAAAGGAGCAATTGCCTTTGCAAAGAGCCTGTTAGCCTCTGTATATGCCCGCCATGCGTTGTCATCAAAGTTCATCTCACCCGGGTGGTAGTGGAACAATGGCCATAAGATGGAGTTACTGAAACCGTTATAGTGTAAATCGGCCAAATCATCATTTAGATAGACCGGAATACAGCTGAATTTCTCGTTTAAATCTCTGGATACCCGATCTTTCTCATCATCAGGTATCTCTAGCCCCGGCCAGCCGAACCATTTGAAGTTTGTGGTTTTCTTCAATCCTGATAGTGCAGTGACCAGTCCACCAGACGACATATTGTAGCTATAGCTACCATCGTCCCCACGTTTGATAGTCACTGGTAGACGATTCGAAATTACCAAAACGTTTCCATGGACCATTGTTGTTTGGATTCCTAAGAGTAGTTGGTGAGTATTCTTTGTTGCTGTGGGAGACGGATTTGTGGTGGTGCTGTGTTGGTGGGAGTCAGGAAAAGAATTGGCCCACAAATGGAAAGGGTATGGGAATCACGTGAGAAGGAGAGCGCGGCTTCTTCATTTAAAATAGAACGGAGAGAGCTTAGTGGCTCACATGGCTACTGAGCTCTGTATATATTTCTGCGGAACTGTTCATATTATTTTATTAACATCCTTTATCAATGCTATTATCACTTATCCTGGTACAACGGCTTTGAACCCAGAATTACTGAACTGGGAAGATAGCCACCTGTGCGGCTTGTGAGGCTTTACTTTCCGAAATATGTATTTCTGATTTGTTACTGATGCAATCTGATTTGTATTGGTCAATTAACTTTTACACTAACACCAAATTTGATTTGCAAAAATATATCCATTCTTGCAAACCTCAATCTTCCATAAAAAAACTGCCATCAATCTGTTTCATCGAAAAGATTCGTGTACTCCCCAGAAATGAGCCCGTCGCGCGATGGCTCAAATCTTGAAAACAAAAAAAGCATCCCAAAAACATTCTCACTCGTCAAACCCGATATCACTATGGGAGACTCAGATAGATTGGCAAAGATCCACCATCTCGATGACCTTCCCCAGGCAGCTTCGATAGAGTATCCTGCCAATGTGCAAAATATGCAAAAGGCTATTGATATGGTTGGAGGACGAGACGGGATTCAACGGGTATGAACTATCAAAAACACGTCGGTCTGTAATGCTAACTAATATATGTCTACAGAGTATTGTCGATAACAAGGAGTATCCATTAGAACTTAGGCTTCGTCCAAACGACCCCTTCGAGCACCCCGTGTCTGCTCGGACTTCAAAACATGAAAACATTTTGCTGAAGGTCACAGTTCCCAGAAAATTCTACGACCAGGCTAATGGAGACATCCACAAAGCAGTACAGCTCAGCCAGGGCAGATATAAAGTTCGGCCAAGCCATATACTAGGATCAAACTTTCGATTCCGTGAGATAACAGACTATCAATACAACACTTCCAACTCAGCGTTTGTTCAAAAATTCAAGAAAACTATGAATTCGTTTGATTTTGAGTTGTTTAAACAGTCTGAGCATGAGGGCCCCGTAGAGATCAGTGGCACCCAAATGGATGGAGTTCCACCGCCAAGATTTTCACTACTTCCATACCCTTATTTATACCAGTACAAACAGAACCCGGCTGTTGCGATTGTCGATGATGGCAAGGGAGGAAGCAAGTTGATCAACACAGCGGCGGCCAAAAAGGTTCAGACAATGCATATCAAGTGGGAGGACCCAATTCCCATGGAATCAAAAGAATCGAAAGAGAACATTCCCGAATCAGTCCAAAACAGTATTAATGAACTTGCCCAGCTGTTTGAAGAACGACCAATATGGACCAAGAAGGCTCTCCAGACTCGGATGAGTACACCAGCATACAGAGCTCTGCGGGTATCTCTTCCCCATGTTGCTTATAACTACAAGAGCGGGCCGTTTCGAGGATCTTACGTGAAATATGGGATTGACCCCAAATCATCAAGCGATTATGCTGTGTACCAAGTGGAGCATTTCCGGCTGTTTACTGGAGAGGAAGAGCGATTGTTGAGACAGAAAAAGGCAACGACAAGTGATCTTTGCCATGCCCCAATCAACAAATCGCTTCATGTTTTTGATGGTGAAAGTTTCCCAGATGCTCGGGTTCTGATGTTCTGCGATGTTACTGATCCTCTATTCTATGACTTGATTCATAGAGCGGATTTCCGAACTGAGCCGCACCGAGTTTATGGATGGTATACATATGAGGCCATTGATACACTCAAGAGGCTGCTGAAGGCGAAGCTCACTTGCTTGAAGGAAGGGAAGCCTTTCACACAGGGACTGAAGAACAAGATTATGAATTATCACAAGGACCGAGCGGCGAGAATCCAGGGTAAAAATGGCAATGACGACAGTGACAGTGGGTCGGACGAATATAATGATAGCTATATGGAGAATCCCGACGAGGAGTATCGGCCAGATGGTAGACCTCATGTGGGTAATGACGGCTCTAGTGAGGAAATAGAAGATGAAGATGACCAAGTCGAAGAAGACGATGAAGAGGAAGAAGACGAGGATGAAGCAGACGGAGATAATGTTGAAGAAAGGGCTGAGGAAATAGGTGAACGAATCGAAAAATCCGAGAATGAAGGACTTAAGGGGCTTTTTGGCTATGTTCAACAGAAGTAGTGACCCAGTTGTCGTACTTCGCACTTGATTACTGCAGTGAACCATTTATGCTCGATGGCTCGAGTTGTCGTAATGGTGCTAAAACTGGACTCTGTGTAATATTTATATATGTTTATTTGATGTATTAGTATACTCTATGTTAATCTACTGACCACACTACTATTATTGTCTCAATGGCGGTGTTTTTAGCTAATTCCCACAGCGTTATACCATTCGATAGGCCCTATCGGATGGTCAGCCGCACCACGCTCTGCGCGCACCCAAATATTCAAAATTTATTTGTCACTCCAAAATTTTTTCATCACTCACTAGTTCAGTTCTCCAAAAATTATCATCAATGTTCAGGCCACTAACGAGGCAATCGACTGCTCAGTCGACACTAGCATCCTCATCAATCAGCCGGCAAACTCAGGTGAGAACAGTATACATCCCACCAGGAGGGAAGAGTATATTGGACCGACGACTACCACGAAAGCTCAAGGTGGGCGAAACACGGCCCCCAATCTACTACAAGTTCGACTGTAAAGTAGAGCTTTCAGATGGATCCACCGTCACCAGAAGAAGCCAATTCCCCAAAGTGGAATGGCGATATTTATCAGACCACAGAAACAACCCTCGATGGAACCCAACCCGAACCAACTTGAAGGCTGCCGAAGCCGATGCAGGTGGACGAATGGCCAAGTTCCAACGGAAATATGGCTTCAGTGGAGTTGGAGATGCCAAACCACAACCAGCAAAGACTACTAAAACGTCTGAAAAGAAGCAGGAGGCTGTATCGCCAAAAGCAGAGGCCACTCCTAAAGAAGAAGATGCTCCAGTTAAAAGCAGCAAGCCTGCTGCTGCTCCATCCAGTGATTACGACTTTGAGGATCTTATGGGCGAGAACTTTGTACCTGTTCAATCTGGTGGTAGAGTAGCTCAACGACGAAAGAAGAGTAAGAAGTAGTTGATTTATTGATTGAGAATATGTGGATCGACAAGTTGCTCTGAATTCTTCTGTTTAGTATATATAAATTGCATAGTTATTGTAGATATAAAAGGTGGTCTATGTCCCAATATCTCTGGCTTATATCGTATTCGCATTGTCATGGTCTCTAATATTTGGCATTAACAGTCATCTAGGTATCGCAATATTGCTTATATATTCATATATCTAGATTTCGCCCGACTATTTTCTTAATTGTCCGGTGATTCTACCACTCCAAAGTATTCTCGTCAAACTCCCACCACTTCTAATTCTAAGTTTTATTTCCACCCACCGCTCTCCCATTCACACTATCACCACTCATAATTAGGCAGATCGGTCTATTACTACTATCACCATAAAGCTGACCTAGTAGTTATTGTCTTAACCAAACATTAAGCGCCACACAACCTGAGCCTACCATGGGAAGTATATTTCTACCTCATCTCCGCACAGGCTGGCATGTGGACCAAGCAATCGTCACCGAAGAAGAACGACTAGTGGTGATTCGCTTTGGGCGAGACACAGATCCAGACTGCATTCTCATGGATGAGAAACTCTACGGAATTGCAGAAAAAGTGCGAAGCTTTGCCGCCATCTATCTGTGCGACATCGACCAGGTTCCCGACTTCACAGAGATGTACGAACTCTATGATCCTATGACGATAATGTTCTTCTTCAGGAACAAGCACATGCTGTGCGATTTTGGGACAGGTAACAATAACAAGCTTAATTTCCAAGTGGAAGATAAGCAAGATTTAATCGACATCATAGAGACAGTTTTCTCAGGTGCCAGGAAGGGCAAAGGGCTGGTGATGAGTCCAAGAGGTACGTTCGTCTCCCGTATTAAGACGGAAATATATATATGTATACTAACAACAGGAAAATTAGATTATTCAACGAGTTATAAGTACTAATTAGAAAACATTTTTCGCTGCTAAAGCTATCTTATATAGAGATCTCGTATATAATCCAATATTTATTTACTCCATGAACACTTGTATTACTAGTCATCGATCTGGGAGCGCGCAAGAGGAAGGGAAAAAAAATAACACAAAATTTCTCAACAACTCAGTCATATTCTTACTCCTTTTCCTCTAGATATAAATATATTTAATTGCAAGAGGAATCACATTTTCCCCTTATACTACCCATATTCGTTAACAATTCAATCACTACGATCTTCATTGAGTGTTGTTGCGAGAAAACGATTAGCATCCAACAACAGCTTATACAGAAACTTCTCAGTAACTTGTGCTAGAACCGAACTAAAAGGCAAAATGGCTGCCCAAAAAGAACAAGATTTCAGTAGGGAAGCATTGGAGGGTCTTCTTAAAAGAAGATTCTTTTACGCCCCATCTTTCGACATCTACGGAGGTGTCTCAGGGCTCTACGACTATGGTCCACCAGGTTGTGCACTATTGGCAAATATGATTGACACATGGCGAAAACATTTTGTCTTGGAGGAAGACATGTTGGAAGTCGACTGCACTGCCTTAACCCCACACGAAGTCTTGAAGACCTCCGGGCATGTTGACAAGTTCTCTGATTGGATGTGTAAAGATAGTAAAACTGGTGAAATCTTCCGAGCTGACCATTTGGTCGAGGAAGTTTTGGAATCGCGATTGAAAGGTGACAAAGAGGCCCGAGGGATCGCCGAACAACCTGCAGCTGCTGAAGATAAGAAGGAAGACGAGAAAAAGCGAAAGAAGAAGGTCAAAGAGATCAAGGCTGTCAAACTAGAGGATTCAGTGGTAACTGAATATGAAGAAGTTTTGGCTAAAATTGACGGTTACTCAGGTGAGGAATTGGGAGATCTGATCAAGAAGTACAAAATTGTGAATCCAACTACTGGAGACGAATTGGAGCCTCCAAAGGAATTCAACTTGATGTTTGAGACCAACATTGGACCTTCTGGTTTGCTCAAAGGATACCTGCGACCTGAAACCGCCCAGGGCCAATTTTTGAACTTCTCCAAGTTGCTGGAATGCAACAACTTGAAAATGCCTTTCGCTTCTGCATCGATCGGTAAATCATTCCGAAATGAAATTTCTCCACGAGCTGGTCTACTGCGAGTTCGAGAGTTCTTGATGGCCGAGATCGAACACTTTGTTGATCCAAACGAGAAGAATCATCCACGATTCAAGGAAGTCAAAGACATTGAGTTGAAGTTCTTGTCAAAGGAAGCCCAGGCTGCTGGTAAGACCGATCTCGTCACCATGACCATTGGCGAGGCAGTATCCAAGGGTACTGTGGATAACGAGACTTTGGGTTACTTCTTGGGCCGAATCTATCTATACATGCTGAAAATTGGTATGAACCCAGATCGTATTCGATTCCGACAACACATGGCCAACGAAATGGCTCACTATGCCTCCGATTGTTGGGATTGTGAACTCCATTCTTCTTATGGATGGATTGAGTGTGTAGGATGTGCTGATCGATCTGCTTACGATTTGAGTGTCCATGCCGCTCGAACTAAAGAAAAGCTTGTGGTCCGACAAACACTGGACAAACCTGTGACTGTAGAGGCATTTGAGATCGATTTCAACCGTAAGAAGTTTGGTCCACAGTTCCGACGAGATGCTCCAAAGGTGGAGCAGTGGTTGACATCCCGAACTGATTGTGAGAGAGAGGATTTGGCCAAGGAATTGGAATCCAATGGCAAGATTTCTTTCAAACCAGAGGGAATGGACAGTGAGGTTGAGGTTACCAAAGAGCTAATCACTATTGAGAAACGAACCCGAGTCGAGCATGTGCGGGAATACACACCGAACGTTATCGAGCCATCGTTTGGTATTGGACGAATTCTATATTCATTGCTTGAGCAAGTGTTCTGGACTCGTCCTGAAGATGCTGCTAGAGGAATCTTGTCCTTCCCACCTTTGGTGGCTCCAACTAAAGTGTTGGTTGTGCCATTGTCTAAGGATGAGCAGTTTGACCCAATCGCCAGTGAATTGTCTCGAAATCTGCGTAAATTGGGTATTCCAGCTAAGGTGGATGACTCCTCGGCC
Source organism: Blastobotrys attinorum (assembly GCA_030564265.1). NCBI lineage: Eukaryota > Fungi > Ascomycota > Dipodascomycetes > Dipodascales > Trichomonascaceae > Blastobotrys > Blastobotrys attinorum. Next base: position 11,244 of record JAJLUM010000009.1, read on the forward strand.
TCTATTGGTAAGCGGTACTCTCGAAATGATGAGTTAGGCACTCCATTCGGGGTCACTATTGATTTCCAGAGTATCAAGGACAACACAGTAACCATCCGAGAACGAGACACTACCAAGCAGAAGCGAGGATCTCAAGAGGATGTCATTGATGCCCTCAAGGCTATGGTTTTTGAAGGCAAGAGCTGGGAGGATGGAACTTCCAAGTTGCAGGTATTTGATGGTCAAGTAGAATAAGCGGCATGTATATCCAGCGGCTTATGAGCCGCATGCGGCTTCCCACCGACCTCGCAGCAATTAACGTCTTCTGACATATAAGCGCCCTATAGTATACCGGTTTTGTGTTTTAGCTTCAAAGTTGTAATTTGGTATATATACATTAATATAATCACTGATCCAATAATCTCTCAATCTCGATTCGCCGGCCGGCAGAGTTGATATTTCACAGCAGGGTAACACCAGGTAATTTTTCATTTTTTCCTCTCAGCCCAATACTTCTACTACAATAACCATCCATTAACCTCACTAGACCAACCATTAGACGAGCCTATACCATGTCAAGTAAAACAACGGCCCTAAACAACCTGTTACAGGCAGTCAAAAGATTGCCTGCTGACAAACACAAGGTGTACTCGTCGTTTCGAGACATCCAGGTCGAACGATTGGAAAACTCTATAAAATCTTCAGCTGAGTCGAAGCTTCCATCTGTTGAGCAGATTGAACGAGATGTCAGTGCTACTCAGCGAATTACTTCCGATTCTAATAAGCGAAAGGTAAGTCCAATTCCAGTACAAATATAATAAAAAGAGCTTTTAACATACTAATAAGTCAGTTCCCTTTGAGCGAAAAAATGCTTGCTCCACAGGGAATGCCAAATTATTACATTCGAATCACTCGTGAAGCCGATGTCCAGCAACAAAAGAAGGAATCTTTTGTTACTTCATTCCGGGAAGCTGCTTTGGGCTGGTTCAAATAAGCCTGGTTTAGCTAGAACGTTGAGCAGCTCTAGGGCTAACTGGGTCTCGAAAACAGTATTTTTGTACATATTTATATAAATAACGAATAACTTATCCTATTCAGTGCCACCATCACGTCGTCATCCTTTTATTCATCCCCTTATCCCATTCACGCTACTGATCATTTAACTCCCATCTGTATCCCCAGCATCTCCTACTTTTCATCCCCTTGCACCTCTGATATCCCTCATCTCATACCTCTAGATCCTTACTTCTTCGCAAACGTGATTTTAACCGTGTGCCCATCATTTACGAGTCCCATAGTAGCCTCTCGAGCTGTCGCCGCTTGATCTTCTGTCTCATACTCAACGAACCCTACCCGTCTCACGGCCACCAAACGAACTTCAAAAAACCCAGGGAATGCAGAGAAGATTTGTACCAATGTCTCTTGTGATATAGCTGGAGATAGATTCTCCAAGAACAAAACCTTGTTCTTCGGTAATCGAGAAGACGAGCCCGTAGTATCCTGTTGTTCGGCATTTGGCTTGTTGGATCCCTGTGTCTTGTTCGTGTTTGATCTTTTAGATGATCGTTGCTGATCTTGGTCTTTAGGTGCACCTCTTTTATTATTACTAGAGTTGTTTGACCTCTGGTCCATCTTCTTTCGCTCATCTTTAGCTTGCAAACGATCTTTCTTATGCTTTTCAAACAAGGTCTCGTCACCCTGTTTTTTCACCGTAGCATCACTGGGGGATTTGGAGAATTCAATTACTAGCGATTTCCCCTGGAAGTCTGTGCCATTTTTCTCGTTAAGTGCCTTTTCGGCTTGATTCGAATTGTCGAATGCCACAAATGCTTGTCCTCGTAGTCGAATATTCTTGTGAGCTACTATATCGATTATGTCGCCGAATTGTGCGAATTCCTCTCGTAAGAGTCGTTTCAAGCGGTCAATTTTAATCTTTTCGTCAATGTTCCGTATATATATTCTGTGAGCTGTTAGGAATGCTGGAGAGATCATTTATATTATATGATATGCACTTACGTATCACTCGACATTGTGTAATAATCGAAGGCTGGTTGAAACTAGACTGCAAAAAATTAAGTGTGCGATAGTTGGTACAATATCAACGTTGGGATATCGGATTTTTTTACTTCAAACCACTTTCACACACCCAAATACGAGACAAAGTGAAGAAGCACCATCATCAAAAATGGACGAAATTGATTCTACTCTGGCTAAAGAGGCCTCTGAATTCACAAAGGACCAGGAGATCGATCGTATCATGAATACATTCAAGTTGGATGCCTATTCAGTATTAGATCTCCAACCAGGATGTCCACCTGAGGATATCAAAAAAGCATATCGATCCAAATCGAGACTGATTCACCCGGATAAAACTGAAAACAAACAAGCCAGCGATGCATTTAATCGTCTGAAAGAGGCTGAAGCTGAGCTCCAAGACGAGAAGAAGCGGGAGATGTTGGATCAGGTATTCACAGATGCCCGACGAATGTTAATTGCGGAAAAGAAATGGACTATCCACGATGAACGATTAAAGAGCGAAGAATTTCTCGGTGAATGGCGCGAAAAGACCAAGCAAGTGCTTATTGAGAATGAACTGCGGAAACGTAAGCTAGAGAGGATTCAAATGGAACAAGAGGGTCGATTAAAACGCCAAATGGAAGAGGAGGAGGAGGAGAGGAAGAAAAAGAAACAAAAGGAAAAGCAGTGGGAGGAAACACGAAGCACTCGAGTAGACAACTGGCGGTCTTATCAGAAGTCAATCGATAAGAAGAAGAAGAAAAAGAAGGTGAATGTTCTGGGCTGATTGTATTTATTCTATGAACTCGACTTTAAGCTGGATCGGAACGGTTCTAGATCACTCGGAGTGACCATTTGCATATTTTTTCCCTTTTCACTTTTTTCACACCAAAGGTTAAATACACCCACAAAGCACCGTCAGGTCCATTTCAAGTTACATAAGAACAATGACTCAGCTTAGCACAACGGTTTGGGTTACTTGCAGTATAGTCGCTGGACTCACCGGTTATTACATTGGTACCAAAGTTGCATCGCCAGTAATAATCTATGACGAAGAAGATTCCGACGACGAAGTCCAAGGCAAGCTCAAACCAACCAACGAAGAATGTAAAATGGTCCTCGTAGTACGGACAGATCTAAAAATGGGTAAAGGAAAAGCTGCAGCACAATGCTCTCATGCTACCCTTGCTTGTTATAAAGCAGCTGTTCGATCGTGTCCCGATATCGTTAAACTCTGGGAACAGAGGGGTCAGATGAAAGTAACATTGCAATGTGGTAGTGAGGAAGAGCTAGAGCTCCTCCATGGTATCGCAATGTCTCTGAATATTCCAGCCAGAGTTATTCACGATGCCGGTCGTACTCAGATTGAGGCCGGTTCCGCTACAGTGCTTGGCCTGGGGCCAGCTCCAAAGTCGCTTTTGGACCAAGTAACGGGTGAATTGAAGTTGTATTAGTGTGGTGGACTTGCCGAGAGCTATGTTTATTGGCGTAAGTTTCAGTGTAACAATCCATTGTTATATTCGATTATAGTAGTCCCAGGAGATAACTATCTTTGTGGCCCGAGCATATGGCAATATTTGTAGCCTCATCGCATCACCACATTGTAGGTGGTAAACAGTATAGTTGTATTAGTTCAATTCGACCTCTTAGCAATACTCGGCTATTGGTGTGCATCAAGTCATTCAGAATATCGTTCAGAAGCTCAAAACGAGTTCATCATCCGAAACTAATCAAGAAAAACCAATTATATACATTCTCTTTAGTCATACTATAAAAATTATAGCTCTATATGCATGGTCCCCAGCTACAGAACCTCGTCTACTATCCTCTCCTCGTTCACTAGTCTAGATAGACAATACAAGCACTCCTTCAATAGGACATAACTCTAAAATCTCATTACACACAACTCGATCCCCAACCTCCACTTCAGTACCCGGAACTAACGCAATATCAACGACCAAGTCTAGCTCCTGGCAGTATGCTGAAGCCAAACCTGGATAAGCGGCCGGAATCACTATCGTACACCTAAATATATGGTATTCAAAGTCTCGCTGTTGACTTCGCTCAAATGACTTGAGTGCATCATATCTTTGGATTCTCTCCAGATATGTGTCAATCAACTCTGACTGAGCCTGTGTCTGAGCCCAAAACTCACCAACTGACAACTTAGAGTTATTATCGACTCGCGTAGCTGCAAGTGCTTCAGCCTCGTGCGGCGTCATCGTCCTACCAGCTCTGTCAGTAGTGCCAGAAGTCATCCGAATCAAGGCCCGTCTCAACTGCCAATGTGCATATAGACTGTTCACATTATCAAATGGAGAACCGATATCAATATATCCATATGCTGCTCCTAACCCGTGGTGTGGTTCATTAGCTGGCTGCACCCATTCCGGGCCCAAGTACCTTTGGTAAATCAGCTTCAATATACTCGGAGTATTCGCAACTGCAGACTCAGGAATATAAGGAAGACGGTCAGAATTAAATTCCTGCGTCAAAAAGGGCATTGCTAGTTGGTGATATCCTGCGAACATGGCGCACCACTGTCCAGCAGTAATCTTTGCCTCTTGAACCATTCTATCTACCGTAGACATTTCGTCATGCTGCTGAAGCTCATAAGCTTGCGAATATGCCGGAGTGGTGTATACAGATCCCGGACGATCCATTCTGTTCCAATAAAATTTGTCCATCAAGTCACGAATCGCTGTCAAAGCGTCGCGATCCTGTTTGCGCATTGTCACCGACTGTCTGAAATCTGCTTCATTGTACATAGACTCTCCAAGTTGGCGATATTGCCATCCTAATGCAAGCTCAGTCTCATCGGGGTCCAGGTATTCGAATTCTGCTATTCGGGTTTGTTCTATGGTGATGTTATCTGCAGACCACTGCAACGGCTGCCAAGGCTCCAAATTCATGGAGATGGTAATGCAATTCTTTGTTCCCTCTTTTGTAGAGAATCCATGCTCCTTTTTGAGCCAGTCTGGGACCAGCTGCAACTTTTGGTCCCTTGCCAGTCGAAATGACTTGTTTCGTTTCATCAAGGTATCGACTACAACTTTGGAATTCGACGTGACAAACGATATATCCGGTATATGCAAGGACAATCGCCATAAATCTCGCCGGATAACCTCAACAGAGAAAGCCAGATCGTGGTGTCCATTAAACGAGTAGACCGTGTCATGTACCTTTCTACGATACACAGGATCCTTCCCATTTGATTTACTCAATGAGCTGGAGAGTTTGGCTTCTAGCCCATCGTGTATTGATTTATCACTATCATTATACCAGGCAAGCATTCCAGGCTTCAACAATGGATGCTCAGAACTACCGGATAACTTCTCGATATTGTTTGGAGAGGTCAGCCAGCTGTCTGTGTCCCTTTCGGGATACCTTTTAGTCAGAATAGTGCTTACTGTATCGGCTAGTCGAGTATCAGGTAGAGAAGCATAATGATCTAGAAACGCATCTTCGTCCATCTCATTAAGCTCTCTCATTCTCTCCGCAGCGATTTCTGAATATGCAAATAAGGGCGAGCCATTTGAAGTACGTCCAAAAAGTGCGCAATTACTGATTCCAATATATGCAGCCAAAAGCTTCACAGGAGACCATGCATCTTCTTTTATTCTTCTTTCTCCCTCTGCTCCCTTGCCGGCCTGTCTTTGGGCTACTGTTAGCCCATCAGGAGCTTCTTCACGGGCAGCTAGAAATGCTTGACGTGCCATAATCTTTAGGTCCACAGCATAAATACGATTCGCCTGGCAGTTTTGAGCGTAAACAACACGCCAGTATGGAGACATTTTCTGACTCAAATTGTATGCATCGTAAATCATTAAATGAAGAAATTTTATCGTTTCGTAATCGCATTCAGTGAAGCATCCCCGAAGAACAAAAGCGACACTAGTCGTAGGTATCGTAATCTCGTCATTGGAAGTCGTCAGTACTCGAATATTTCTATGATCATCTTGCTTTTGGACAACTGCTAGACCGATATCACCATTCCTAAAACGTATCTCTACTAGATCGCCTTGGTGGTACTGCAGCTGACTACAGGCCAAGCCTAAAATGCAGTCCAGCGACTCTAAATTGTTCCAGCTGGCGAGTTTCTGTTTCAAAGTTTGAATATCCGATCCGCTAGATGATAGTAAACCTGATGGTTGAAACAGATTTCCAGCAATCTCGGCATAGAAATTCAAACTGGGATAATGTTTGAATCTTCCGGTGTAAATCACTGGCTGTTTAAAATGATTTAGTGAATCATCCTGAGGGCGAGAAGAAACCCATTTCATAGATCTCTTACTGCTCCCATGTGGAAAACACAAGAGAGGATGCCGATATATGACATTGGGCCTGGCCAACGTTGTTCTCAACGGCATACCATTACCCTTCTGCAAATTTGGTCTCTTGGATGATGGTGCAAGAAAAAATTGTGTTTACGGGATTTTTCAGCGCGGCTTCGAAATTTCCTATCAGAAAAATATATCTCAACGATGCGCGATGCAGGTTATCAAAGATATATCGCCCGAGGAGAAGATATTGGAACTAGTAGCCGCTTTTGAAAGATATTGCATGATTTTTCAGATTTTGTGCAGTATACAACTGCGGATACAAGCTTTTTGAGATGCTGTCCATTTTTTGAACCAAGAAAATCTGGATTAAGGTTCACCGTCTGAACCTACCAGCTCTTTGGTAGCCCCGCCTCTTAAATTGTTAAGCATATAGGATGATTAGGAATTATGTATGTATTTCGCTTATGTGTTGTCGGTATTGCGAAAAGAAGGGTATTATGCGCTATTGTGTGCTGCAGGGTTTAGCTTTCCCACCTACTGTTAGCAATTATGAAAGTAAATAGTAATCACCATTATGAAGCTCAATTATTCACGTACCAGTTATTCACGTACCAGAAGCACGACAAAAATAAGACACAAAAATAGAAAAATAAAATAAAGCGCAATAACGTAAAATGTGTGCACAGTGTTATATCATTAAAAATCCGTATATTTGGTGACAATACCGCTTCCGGAACATAGATGTCTTACATGTCAAAACCGTACAGGAAACTGGATGTAACCCACAATGTGCGGGAGACCTAGAGACTATAAGCAAGAGCGGATTTCAAGATATCTATCCTGGTACTTGCGGTCATATTCTAATTAGAGGCAAAATGCTAAATCTAAGTAGACAATATTTCTTGTCCACCGGGGTGGTGGTATAGTTCATAGATCAATATGGTACAGCCTACCATATATATATAATGCCCACTAGAAGAAGTTAAACAGTTATTTCATCCAAATGGTTGATCCGAATTTTAACTTTTAGAATGAATGGTTTTGGATTGGGGTGGGGAAGCTTAGCAACCAGGACTGTGGGCGCTGCCAATGTCGATGAATAGTTCAGCCACGTTAAAGCACCACTTTGATTGTCCCCCCAATGTGGTAACAATGCTTTTTATTGAAGATCGTCAGAAGAGAGGGGTAGATGGCTTAATATCAATTGGCTGCTGTGCTTATTGATTTAGTGATAGCCCTGCAGCAGACGTAATGCTGCCTCGTGGGTACTTCGGTACTGTCACTATTAGTATAATTATTACTATTATTATTATCTACGACTATCTCTTAACATATTAATACGAGTCTTGGATTATCTCAATATTTGAATTTCTGCGATAGCCAACCAGATGTGCCGTAGTCAGTACATTCGCTTGCATCTTATACCGATATTCAAATTTGCTGGTTCCTATACATTATTATTTTATGAACCTTTTTCTTTTCCTTAACCTCACCTTCTGTCTCACACTGAAGCTTATTTGTATTAGGTATCTGGAAACCGATATATATTGATCTCGTCCCCCTAAGACCTTACCAACCTAACCTACCGATAAGCTAGTTGTACTGAATTCACTTATTAACTGTTCTATAGTTCAGCCAATTGAAATTCGAGTTATGTGGGAATATCCAGATACAAGCACTGCTTCAAATACAACCTTTACTGCTTCAATGCGATTTGAATCGTGCTCTCGGGTTTGCAATTACCAAAATGTTATGGAATGCGAAAAGTTTCAAAGGGAGCCCTTGCTGGATGAGAGCAAAGAATATGATCATAACTCATTACTGAGAGAAGTTCAATGCAGCAAAAGAGAGGAGTGGCTCCTTTCCAGTACAATTACTGAACATGTTTCTGGGACCTTGGATCATGTCTATGACTTGCATCAAGCTCACCAGGCGAATGATAATGGGAGTTCAATGACTCAAATTGGCAAACTTGAAGCCTTGATTCAAGAGTCAGATGACAACGCTACAGTTGCCAGAGCCACTCTAGATGTGAGAGTTGTTCCTGGAAGCCGAAACTTGATATCTTTGAGTCGGTTGTTATCTTCCGGTCAGGTAACTTTCCTCAGTAATGGAAATGTTCAATTTGGTAGCCACACAGTCGCCAAATGCACTAATGGGGTTTTTAAAATGACCATCTCACGTGCTCCCCCCTTTTCATCACCTCCTGTTCCGAGAATACTATTTTCATGGCACACCGATGCAGTGGATCGTAGTGGTTGCGGCTTGCCTGTTAGCACCCCTAGGTCAGTGGTACCAATTGGTGGGTTCAAAAGCTCATACGGATCTCTTACTGTCTCGACTTCTCCTGAAAAAACTCTAAATGTCCCTCAGCATCATGAAGCTAACAATTATCAAGATTGGCAATCTCTATTCAATACAAGAGTACTTGCATCATCCAACAAACCAAAGATTGGACACCGTCAACCTGTGCCACCACTCGTTATACCATCATTAGCCCCATCACCGCCAATATCTGCAGATACGGCTTCGGGAGGGTACCCGAAGATTCACACATGGGATCCAACAAGTTCAGGAACGATAAGCACTGACCAGCCATGCTTTGCCTCGTCACGCACAATTGAAAAACCACCTTCTCCTGATTACAGCCCAATTGGCAGAAAACCAGATTTAGTTTTCATACCAGAGAACCCTATAATGCATCTTCATAACAGACTGGCGCATATTGACCTGGAGCAGGTTCGAGAGCTGGTGGAAAACGGGAATCGAGCTGCAAAACTTGAACACAAGCCAGAGGCTGAAGTTTCTTGCTGCGGAGCATGCAAGAAAGCACGTCAAGAATTGACGGCGGTGAAGATAGGAGATCCGGGTGTGAGTGAAGTAGCCCTTAAATCAAATCAGCCCTTAGAGTTAATCCATGCCAGCTTATGTGGGCCATTGATTAAACGCGGCTTGTGCGGCGCAAAATACTTTCTAGTTATAGTGGATGACTTTTCTCGATACACATTTGTGCTACCAGTAGGGTCACCAGCAGAAGTCGGATTTCGTTTGGTAGACTTTATTGAGTGTGTAGAGGGTCTCTTCGGTCCTACAGGATGCAAGGTCATGGGCCTTAAGGTGACTCAGGAATGCCGAAACCGACGGTTAGTAGATTTCTGTAAGGCTTCGGATGTACTTCATTTACAGACCGTTCCAAACAAACCGCAAATGAAGGGAGTAGCTGAACGAATGAAGAGATCTTTATTGGAAGCATCAACTGCTATGAGAATAGTGAGTGATGCTCCAATGTGCTTTTGGGATGAGGCTATCCGACTTGCTGCCGATATCAGAAATAGGTGCCCGAATAAGGCAACAACCCATGTACCGTTAGAACGATTCATGTCGAAGTTTTCGCGGACAGACACTTCATTTGCTGGCAGTCAGGCAACTATGACGTCCAATTCTCAGTCAAGCTTAAAAGTTCTACTTAGTAGTATCGGGACTTTTGGAAATGATATCCAGTTTGGATTGCATAAGGGAGTCTGGCTCGGATGTAACTTTAACAGTGATGGTAAAAGTCGTGTTTTTCAATTGTCGAATGAAGATGAAAAGTTAATGCATATAGACAAAGCTGTGCCAATGATTGAGGATTTCAGTGTCATATCAGAGTATAGAGCGTTCTTTGAGGCTTATGAGCTGAATTATTGGATGCCTGCGCTAACTCCAAGACCCTCAATGGCAGATATCATGCCGAAGAGGATTTCGTGAAACTATAACAATATAACTTTACAAGCTTAATTTGAGAAACAGGCAACCAAACAGAAAAATGCGTAATTAAATGCATTGTAATTGAAAACAAAATGTTATTAATTCAGTGTTTAAACCATGCAGTAGGTATTAAGACATTTATTATGTTAGAGCCGCTTATTTTGCGGCGTTTCGCGCGGCTGAAGGCTCCGATCTGATTCTCGCCCATGATACTATATAAATACTTTGAGTTTAGTAGAGTAAGACAGTCTCACCGCTAATAAAATAAAAGAAGCCGTTAGCATGGCACCGCCAGAGAATAACGCGCCATGGCCATATCCTTCGACACCTTTACCATCATCTGGTAAAAAGGAACCGAAAATGACAGGTCCAAGAATAGATCCGAAAGTGGAAAGTAAAAAGAAGAACCCCAAACGTGATTGATTGTCTTCGATACCGAATAATTGACCCATAGTAGGAGGGTATAGAGCCGTAAATGCACCACTGCCAATGCCCCAGGTGATTGCGAAGCATATCAGCTCAAAGTCGGTTTGAGCAGGATACCAAAATGCATATTGACTAAAGCCTGTAAGGAACACACAGAAGAATAGCATATTCAATCTTCCTAACTTGTCTGCCAAAATTGTAGGAATTGTCCTACCAATTCCGGAGAACGCATTCATGATCACCAAAACACTTGAAGCCACCGACGGACTGATGTTTGGAAGGCGATGTGCAAATGAACTAACATAGAATAACGGAGCGAAATGTCCAAACATCCCTATGCCGTTGGCTACTATAATTGCCACAAACTTTTTATCTTTCATAACCGACAATTTGGGTAAAATGGAATTTTTCTTAGAAGGGAAACGGGTTTTGATAAGAAGTGCAGAGCAGATCATGAATGGAACATACAGACCTGCAACAACTGCGTTTGCCTTGGTGAATCCTATGTTGGCCGCTGTCTTTTGTAGAACGGCTGGCCATATGACACCCCCAAGTGACGCTCCTGACGAGGTGATGCCAATAGCTGTCGCCCTTTTTCTTTTGAACCACTCTGACGGGATAGACATAGAAATGAAATACATTATACCAGCGCCGAAGCCAAAGAGCACTCCCTGAAAAATATACAGTGAAGATAGAGAGTCGCAATAAGGTACCATGGCTAGAGCGAAAATCATGATGCAGTACCCAATCACTACTGTGTATTTCACCCCGCAAACATTAATCAGAGTGACTGTGGGGATGGAGGAGAGGTATATCATGAAGGGTTGAAGGGACCCAATCAGTGCAATGGATCTTGGGCGTAGTTCAGAGAACTTTTTTTCGTAGTACATCTGATATACACCAAACGAGGTTACCATACCAAAGGACATGTTCAGAGCTAAGAACGTGCCCAAAATTACTAACCAACCACGACCACCCTCAGGGTAATCATCGATATCGGCCTCAGCTGGATTGTTAACACCATTTCTTTCCAACAGAGGCTCTGTTTCTCTGTTTCTGTTTTCTATACTCCGGGGCATTGCTATTTTTTCTTTTTTTTCCTTTTTATTCAGCTAATAAAAGATTGCTGTGTTTTTATACTTACCTACAATTATATTAGAGCACTGCTCTTCAACTTAGAGTGAGTTGTAGCACACCGGATATTATTGTATTTATATAAGGTTTTCACATATACCCTAATTCGGATTTATCCGTCCTTGCTACGCGTATCGATAAAAAGACTCATCGGCATGATGCATCATAATCTGAGACTCCGGTTTTAGATTTTCTCAACCAGTAGGTGGCGCGGCTCAACTATAGGGAGAAAATGCCACCAACGCCCTGTCATGACTCTTTTGAAGCACGTGTGAGTCAAGATATGATAGATTCATTACCTGACCTGAATTGAATCTGAGTGGAAGTACTACACTGGTGTTGAAAAAAGGTCAGACAGATTGGTCTTTTCTCTATCGGGTCAATTATGTACTGGCACGCTGATCCAATATGCATCGAGCTAAACAACCTTGAATATGATGATCTTTTTTGCCATTAACTCACTATGTAGTAACTGATATTTTTTTCTCGATATTTGGATATACTCCTTATACGGTTCTAACCGAGCTGAAAGCAGCTTTGGGATCCATTCTGGATATCGGTATAACGTTACAAAATCTCCTATAATGGCTAAAAGCGGTGTGCTTTTTGATGAGCAATTTTGGTCTGCCCAAGTGCGGCTCAAGGTCAGCGCACAAATATTTAGAGATGGATACTTGAAGCATTTAGTATTAGTATTACATTTATGCTAGTCAAAATATCGATCAATAAGTCAACTTTTGCACAACCACCGCTTTCAAGTATCACACCCCAAACGGTTAAATTATGATCGGTATAAATGTCGACATTGCAATCTACAAGTAGAAATTCCTGATTATACAATACCACCCACTGTAGATATGGCCGCACAATACCGATTACATATCTATATGTCTAACCACTCCTAGTAGCATTCTTGTGATAAACATGAGCTCCTAGACTGTGATTAGGTTCAGAATGGTATAATGGCGCCAACTTCGTCTCTACACCTACATAGTCATCTACCCATCTACCAAATCGCCCTAAACCAGCTGCAACCACTTCTCTTGGAATTTCAACGTTCGTAATACCCTTCATTTTAATTTCTTTGACCGCATGTTCCCCTGAGCTGAGCCCTCGAATTTTTTGTTTCGAAGTGCACATGCACACTTACCAGTGTACATCTCAGCACGGCCCAGAGCCTCTTACTCTTTGCTTATCTTAAGGCGGTCGCTCGTTTTCTACGGTGGCAGGCGGTAGGCAGGTCACAGAACAGATCAACATACTTCTTTCAATCACACGACTTTGAAAAAAACAAAAAAAAAAAATAATACAACGTTCCTAGATTCGGACAGTCGCATATGTTAACTCCACCAGAAGCGTTTGGATGTGTTGAAGAAGGTGTCTACCGATGTACTTCAGTAGGGCCTCTGAACATACAGTTTCTGAACACACTGGGCCTCAGCATCATCATATCTATAAACCCAGAAAAGCCGACGAAGCTGGTACGCAACTTTGCGCAGGAAAATGACATCCAGCTGATACATCTTGGACTACGCCCCTGGCGAGCTTCCAGTGACAACTGGATGCTTCTGAGTAAGGATCTAATACAGGATTGCATGAAATACGTCCTCGACAAACGGAAACATCCAGTTCTGATCCTGGATTCGACAAATGCATTTGTTGGGGTTTTGAGAAGGATGCAGCATTGGAATTACTCTTCGGTGGTGGCAGAATATAGACAGTTTTTCGGCGGTAAGAGCCACTATATGATTGAAATATTCCTGGAGCTCCTAGACTTGACTTGTATAGATCATGAAGAGGCGATACAAAGGCGGAAGAGCACAGAGAGGATAAATGAGATGCCTCAACCGTTGCTAAGCACCAGTGAGTTGCGGACTCTAGAGACAAAAAAGTCTACTCAGATCGTGATTACGTTACCTCCCGAGGATACACAGCCAGATTGGTTCATTCGACAGCATGCATTGTGGAAGAAGGAGAAGTTGAAAGCTACGTAGATATATGGCGAATGGATCCAGAACCGCATACCACCTGCATCTGAAATCATATCTCGGGTCTTGGGCACAAGGTAGGATTTTAATGGGCATAAAAGTACCTCTGATACTATATAAACCGTCAATGAGCTGCCGTATGCCAGTATATATCTCTAAAGAGCTGGTTCTTTAGGTAACTACCGGCCCTGGTAATCTTCTCTTTACCCTGTGATCCAGTCTACGGCCAAGCCTTGATCCGTAAATTGGACATAAGGCAACTGGATTCGAATATGGTCAAAGTACTTCTGCCTGATGTATTCGATTATTTGATATATTGGCTTATATGATCCACTGGGCTCGTTGATTTTATGCATCCTGCCCACGGAAATAAGACCCCTAAACTATCACTTGACGAGAGCAACAGCGAAAAGTGGTATTACAGCATTATTTATAGAAATGCTTCCAATTTCGTGTCTCGTCTGGTCTAGATGTTATATAGTAATATAGTCAACAGCAACAGGAAATGACTTACTAGTATTAAATATGCGTTTGCCGCACTAGACCTTTTGATGTTCGCCGTCTCTCCCCCGCGCGACCATTCGACTAATAGCGGTATCCTCCAAATTTCCAAACTCTCACCACTAAAAATCCAGTAGCATATATTGAAATAAAACAATGGCTACAACCAGAATTCCGCTGGTAACAGTACAGCCATCTGCATTAGACGTGATACGCGATGTCACAAAAGGCAAAGTAACAAGAGAGTCGTTCTGGGCTACCATTGATAATGGCAAATCCTCAGAGATTGAGGCCAAGATTGATGTTTATCGAGATCATGAAACTGGGAATACTATTCTGCATTCTCTAACGGACGGTGTTACTGCGAGGCATATTACCAGTAGCGAAAATAATAGCATCACCAGCAGGCAAATTGATCTCAGCTACAATGGCGAAACTTATACAGTAAAATTCCCCAAAAACTCATACCCTCGTTACGAAAATACCCATAATATCACAGACATCGATGTGTCGCCCGGTGGCGAACTACTAGCTATCAGCCACGATACTGGCGGACTTGAGGTGATTTCACAATCCGATGGTTCAATCCGTCGCCAACTTGAGGGCCATTATATTCATACAACTAGAGCCCGATTCTTTGCATCTGGTCAAGTGGTGCTATCGTGTGGCGATTTGCAGATCAAACTTTGGAGCGTCATAGATAGTTCGAACCCACGTACTATGGTCCACAGGGCTGCTGTCACTGATATAGCAATGATTGGTCGAGGTCGAAACATTTTGTCGAGTTCTGAAGATGGAACTGTGAAGTTGTGGGAGTGCGGCTCAGGAGACTGTCTACACACCTTTGAGATTGGCGAACCCGTAGTAGCGATTTCGGTTGTAAATAGCGGTGGCTCTACTGGAGATATGGATGTTCTAGAGTATGAAACCAGTGGTAGATCTGTAATCGTGGGGACTAGCTCGAGGCTACTTTCGTTTGACCTCAGAACAAAGGAGAAGACGAGGCAAGTTGACGTGGCGGGATCAAATAGTAGCAGAATAACTGCTCTATCGGCAGAAAATAATACTGTGGTAACAGGAGATTCACAAGGTGAGATCATAGTTTGGGACTGGAAGGCAGGTCAGGTTCAGAGATCATTTAGCAAGGTACCAGGATCTGCAGAAGTGAATGCGGTATGTCTACAGGATGGTCTCTTGGTCGTTGCTAGTCAGGACACTACTCCTGTGGCCATAAATCTTGGGTCTCTGGCATCATCATCGTCTTCTTCATATAGTGCTGAAGTGACTTATTTATGTGGCTACGACACGCAGTCTTTAACAGTGAGGATTCTGAATAATCGCGTTTACATAGCTGGTAAAGCTAGCTCACTTCGGTGCTACACATTATAAAGGGAAGTATGTATACTCACGAAGTCTAAAATAATATGGCATATTAACTATTTCTACTGTATATATATAGATATGTATCAAAAAGAACTAAATTCAGAAAAATCAAGCGTCAATCAAGTTTTCCTCTTCTCGATTGTTCTCTTCTTCGCCCAACTCTGGGTCATCATTGTCTCGAGAGCCACGCCCAGAGGTACCAGCTCGATCGTAAAATTCATCCAAAATCTTTGGGCTGATCTTGTTCAACATGTCCTTTGGATAGATTCGTAACAACGACCAAGCCTGGTCAAGAGACTCAAAGATAGTTCTGTTCTCATAAGTGTCCTGAGCAATGAAAGTCTTCTCAAACTTGTCCAAAAATTCCAGGGACAATTTGTCCTCTGCAGACAGCGCTTCTTCACCAACAACAGCCTTCATGGCCGCAGCGTCTCGACCAATAGCATACTTGGCGTACAATTGATTAGACACATCACTATGGTCCTTTCGGGTCATCTTGTCACCAATAGCCATCTTCATCAATCGAGAAAGAGAAGGCAATACGTTGATCGGTGGGTAAATACCTCGGTTATCCAATTGTCGATCAACAAAGATTTGCCCTTCTGTGATATACCCAGTCAAATCTGGAATTGGGTGTGTAATATCATCGTTAGGCATTGTAAGAATTGGAACTTGGGTAATAGAACCGTTTCGGCCCTCGACTCGACCAGCTCGCTCATAGATGGTGGACAAATCTGTATACATATAACCTGGATAACCTCGTCTACCTGGGACTTCTTCTCGAGCAGCAGAAACTTCTCGCAATGCATCGGCATAGGACGACATGTCAGTCAAAATAGTCAAGACGTGTCGTTCTGTCTGATATGCCAAATATTCAGCAGTGGTCAAGGCCAACCGCGGAGTGATGATACGTTCAATAGTAGGATCATTAGCCAAGTTCAAGAACAATGAGGTTCGTTCCAAAGAACCGTTAGCTTCAAAATCTTGTTGGAAAAACCGAGATGTTTCCAAGTTGACACCCATTGCAGCAAACACAATTGAGAAATTATCTTCGTGCCCGTCGTGAACATCCTTGGTTGGTCGAACCAGGGATGCTTGTCGACAGATTTGGGCAGCGATTTCATTGTGGGGCAACCCGGATGCAGAGAAAATTGGGATTTTTTGACCTCGAGCAATGGAGTTCATTGTGTCGATGGCGGAAATACCAGTAGAGATCATTTCTTCTGGGTAGATACGAGAGTAAGGGTTAATTGGGGAACCATTGATATCGAGGTTGTCTTCGGCCAGTACTTTTGGGCCATTGTCGATAGCTCGACCGGAACCGTTGAAAATTCGGCCCAACACATCGTCAGATACAGGAATAGTCAAGTTGTTTCCTGTGAACTCTACCCGAGTCTTCTTGACGTCGATACCGGTGGTACCTTCGAATACTTGGACAATGGCTCGATCGCCTCGGACTTCCAATACTTGACCAGCTCGCTTGGAGCCGTCTGGAAGGGTCAAGTTAACGATTTCGTTGAACTTTGGGAACTTGACATTCTCTAGGATTACCAATGGACCGTTCACACCGCCCACGGTGTTGTAGTTGATTCGAGGGGCGACGCTGAAGTCTTGGGTGACTGCTTTGGAATTGAGATCGACTGTTTGGATGGCGGGGGATGTTAGCATATATCACATAGTGAAACCAATGATTTCAACAAGAATTGGAATTGGGAAAATTTTGCATACAGATCTCCTTCTGGCTGAGTTGTCCTGGCTTTGCCATGATGTGTGATGATTATTCGGTCTCCTTGTTGGAATTAAGAAGTGTGTGTTTTTGAGTAGGGAGGTTGAGAGAAACGTGTGTGCGGGTTATTTTGGGTATTTGGGTGGTTTGGGGCCGATTATTGCGGAGAGCCCAGAGCTAAGAGCTAAGGAGGAGCATTCGAGGCTGGACCAGGATATGCGCCATGATAAGATATACGCCGCGGAGATACAAGCCCAGGGAATTCTGGCAATACACGCATTCTGATCTAGATAATTCTGATATACAGGCAATCTCCAATATATACTAATAATAAATACTACTATTCACTCTCCTGTCGATGGGTCAAATCGACCAATGAACCAACAGTGGCCTCAAACTCCACCAAATTCCACTCTGACGACTCACCATTAATCTCCACGTATGTCTGAGCTACTATATAGTCCCTGATTGCCGATAAACGCAGCTGCTCAGATATGTCTCCTACTGAAGCTGCTGGAGACGTCTCAAGGTCCGGAGTAGTAGAGCGCGGTACCCTTTCACTACTTCTGGGAACTAGTGTTCTATATAGTTTAGATAAGATCTTGTTTACTTTAGGGTGCTCTTCCACTGTAGTAACTAGAATGCCCTGCCTTCGAGCTACTACAGCTAAGCAGCATGAAAGCATTGCTAACCCTTCACAGTAGCCTTCAAACTCTTTGGCATGCTGAGTAGCCAGGTTTTGGATTCCATTGCTATTGCTATTGCTGCCACTTCCACTACTAGTACTACTGCTATGCGGCTTTAGATATAATGTTCTTTCTTTGATTCCCCTAGCAGTGTTGCCCATCCGGATGTATGGGTGCGAACGTTGGGGCAAAGCCAAATCGAATGGTAACTGGACCTGCAGGTAGTTTGCAAGCAGGGCCACAAAAAAAGAGAGTCTCTCCACGGCGAAGTTTACGGTACTCATGTTATAGTGTACTAATTTTGTAAAGTCGGGGAGAGCGCTGAATCCAACGATTATGTCAAATCGTTGAGAAAACGGAGATGAACATGATGTAGCCTGTTGTTGTTGTTGCTGCTGCTGTTGCTCTTGCTGCTTCTCCTTCTTTTTTCGCCTCTTTCGAATGCCGAACACTAATGCCAGATCTTTGATCAGGTTCAGCTGTGTGTTAGTAATGATGCCCAAATCGTGTTTTGCCCCCTCGGCAAAACTGGTTGATTTCGTGATTAATGCTGATTTCTGTAATAAATATTCCTTGTCCAGTTTCTCGTTTAGTTCTATGAGTCTTTTCTTCTTCTCCATATTCTGTTCTTTTATCTGTTGTAGTTGTTTGCACTGTTTGCCGGTGTGGTCCTTAATCGCTTCTGTGGCTTGTTTGGTTCCGGAGATTTGAGCCTTTAATGCATCGATTTTGGATTTCAGCAGGTCCATGTGACGTTTGGAGGGCTGCTTTTCCGATAGGTCCACTGTGTGATTACCGTACCAAGAGTCATATGTCAAATCATGGACTAACACCTTATCTACCTGATGACAGAGTTCGTCTCTCTCATTACTGGAGTTTATCAGGCTGATCCGGTCTTTCAACAGCAGATATGATGCACAGGAGGGACAGAAAAACTTTCGAGAGTATGAACTTGGCTCTCTACAGATCCCGCAGGATGCCATGGTGGATGACGTCCGTTTAAAATATTGGTTCAATGTCGGAGGTGTGTGGGTAGGCAAGTTGGGTTGGTAGTGGAATTACTTAAATTAACCCAACAGAGCACGGCTTTTGAAATAGTCGGATGGCCACGACGGGGATGAATATCGTGGCTTAAGACGTTATATGGTTAGTAACGAAGTTACACTAGAGCAAAGGATCACCACCGAGGTTTACAGTTGTTTTGTAGTTCTGTATCTTGGGTAGGAGAGAATGTAGGTAATAGGTATAATTTTCTAAGCCTGAGCAGTTTTGCTCACGTGACTAAGAGACTGCGGTGGGTAGGTGCGCAAAAATGCCGCAATCTATGCGGCGGAGGATCAAAGTAACAGGGAGTGGGGATACATAGTGCTAAAGCTATACAGCAGTACGCAACAATTAGTGGTAGAAAGAAATATGTACATGAATAGGAGAAGCACCCGAGCAGTTCTGCTGTTTGAAAACATACAAATGGCACTACTCTTAACATTCATTATTATTCTCGCATATCACACTATGTGAACATGGACAATAAAAGTTTATAGCTAGCTCTGGACTCTGGCCCTTTTATATATCTTAAACATTTCAGATCATTTTATACTAATATTTCAAAATTATAAGAAGAGAATGGGTTTCTTCTTCACTAGTCTGTGCCCCCACCATTTCACCACACTACGCTGCGTAAATTGTGGTCTGAGCTCGTTTTACAAGAGACACGGGTGAGCCTCATAGGAGGAACATGTTTTAAAGCCCTGAATCAGAACCCACGTGAATCTTCGATATGTGCTAATAACCATACAGTACTACAACTAAGGATATTTTCTCTATTCTGGAAAGTCTCGCTCCTACAAGCCATTGCAAAATCTATTACCAAGAATAACACCTCTACAAATATAAGAATAGCTACGCACCACAAACACACTACAGAGCCTAATTTGCGAAACCCGTACGTTATTATGAATAGATAAAAACTGCACAAGCCTGTGTAGGATCTGGGTGAGCCATGGTGTGACTGTCCAAAGCACATCGCTATAAACGGACCTGCACAGGTTCGTATCTAGTGAATTTAGACGGTACATATCGGAGGGGTTGCCCAACCCCTCCAAAAGCCAGCCAGCATATCCCATTGCACTGGTGTTGACGATGCCGTTGATTAAACAATGTGCATCCATTGTCCCTCTATAGCCTGTATAACGCCTTTTTCAAACAACTCCTCATTTGACATTAGTGCTATTCACTCAGAGCTGGGCCTGGTGCACTTGATAGCCGAGGTATCTTCACAGGCTGATAACGATAAGTATGGGAATTTTATTCTGGTTAAATTCTATCCATTAGCCATGATAGCTCTCCCATCGGATACACCGTCAAAAACGGAAGCTTGCATGAAGATTTCTTGGAGTTTGGGCGACGGAATTTTGGAGATACAATATGAAGAGGACACAGAGCTACTACACTTTGTGTGAATACTTTTGTGGGTTAATTAAATAATAGCATAGAATTAAATAAAGCAAAATAAAGGAGTATGCTCAATTAGCAGAAACGTAGCGGCACTGTACAATCCTCCATATTTTTGCCCTTGATGGTGGTATCACGGAATCCAATCTCTCCCACAAGCCCTCGGTTCGAGTAGATATGGGTACCGTTAGGAAATAACACATCCGCTTTTGCCCTCTGAGGAATCACCAGAGACTCGTTCAATTTCTTTAACCAGAAGTTCGAATGCCTTTTCTACATTAACATTTCCCTTTGCACTAGTTTCAACGAAAGGAAGTTTTAGTGATTGCGCTAATTTCTCACCCTCCTGCGTCGAAACTTGCCGTTGGTCCGATTCTAGATCAGTCTTGTTCCCCACCACTGCCATTGGTAGCTCCTCTGTACCTGTAGCATTAAGGATCTTGTCCCTAATGATAGTAATCATATCGAAAGATGCTCGTGAAGTCACAGAATATATCAACATATACCCGTGAATGCCAATTAAATGTTTTTGGTTCATGATGCTAAATTCGTCCTGACCAGCCGTGTCGATGATTTCGGTGGTGTACTCAATACCATTGTAATTTACTGGTTTGGAGAACTGATTCTCAATAGTTGGATAGTAAGATTCAACAAAATGTTGTTCTACAAATTGTACGGTGATTGAGCTTTTGCCTGTATTGACCAGTGTTAGTTGAATCACATATTCTTTTGAGTCTAGGTTTCTTTTTTTTTGTAATAATTTTTTCAGGTCATACCAACTGCTGATGAGCCCACGATAGCAATCTTTCTTGCTCGTTCTGTCGCAACCATAGTTTATGCAGTACCGTGTAACACTAACTTCTTTTTATATTTTAAAAGCTTGGAAGAATAGGTTTGCTAGCAGTAGCAGGTTTTGTTCCTAGAATGGCGACGGAGAGGGAAAATTAAAAATAAAACAAAAAAAAAAAAAAAAAGAAGGGCGGAATGGAAAGGCTTTATATAGGGCTAATGTAATTAGTGGCATTACATATTATTATGTAAAGCCAGTTTCTTTTGTGATCTGTCTCTGACTTGCAATTAACTAATAACCCTAGTAACTATTTGCGAAGAAACCTGATGAATATATTACTAAATGTACTAGTTTTACCACTGAATGCACTAGCACTAGCACTACCACAAACTCGCACTAGCTCTTTACTATACTTTCAGCCTGGACCCAAGCTTTGTCATTTTGTATGATAGGCACGATCGGCTTGTTTGTTTCTTATAGCCAGCCTCCTACTCCTCCTCCCGCGTACATTCGCACCCCTCGCATTCATAATCTACTATTTCCCCCACGCCTGACTCCTACAATCCACTAAATTAATCCTAGATGGGTTTCCAGAAGTATTCGAATGCATAGAAAATAATTTGCTAGCATTGTAGCGAAGGCCATTTACCTGGTTCGATGTGAGCGGTACCCCTAAACTGTCATAATATCTCTGACTGTGCTAGTACATTTTATGAAGGTGAGAGCCTTTTGCGGCTCGGTTAGAACTGCAGTTAGGAGTAGGTGCAGGTGTGTCTGTGTTTGGTCGTTTTTTCTCCCTTCCTTATGGCTTGTCGAACTTTTGTGGCTCGGCTGAGTGGGGATACTGATCACCTCCGGCTAGCTTGCCGGCTTCTGTTCGATTAATTGATTAACAATCGTTGTTTCATTCTAATTCATCTCATTGGTTGAACTGCCAAGTTATTGGTTCACTGATTGTATTCTAAGTATTCCATTGGACAGCTAATAGTAACCAAGAAATTACTATGCCACATCCAGCTAACTCAGTTAGCGGCTTAGACCCACCCGAGCCTTTTTTGTCTCGGCACGCTGGAGTGGTCAGCAGATACTACCTCTCTCGCTTTTAGACTCGCATGACTTTCTACGCGGAATATATATAGAGCTCCAAATTTTTCTGGTGTAATCGTCAAATAGGGGACGAGTATTTGTGTCTTCGGAAATGTACATAGATTTTAATTCTGTTCAGGGGTTCAAGCATGCCTCATCCGTCGCTTCCGTCGGAGAGAATATCCAGAGTTATAAATAAATAGTGAAACAAACAGTGGATCCAAACAAGGTGGCGATGCCAACGCCTTGGAATTGTAAGATATAATGGTGTCTTTATAATGCCTCGGTGTCTTGTACGATCTTGACAGACATGTCTTGCGTTATTAATGGATTGTAATGTTGGGTCTACTGTTTCGTGACTTTTATATCAGTTTTAGTAATAGACAAACCAGACTACCTAGCAGTTGTGAGTCTATATGTATAACCCGTTTTATACACTGTTCTGCTGTCTTCCTTTCATCTTACCCCCTGTACGGCTGCTCCGACGATAATAGATGACCGGTCAGTTTTCATATCTGATAACAGCCCCATCACATGCGGCTTTTCTAGTTATAGGGGCTCGTTACCGCAACAACAATTACAATAACCCTTGCCACGACCATTAAAATTCAGAATCTATAGTGGATTTTAATCTACACAATGAATGTATTCAGCCCTCGAGTGGTAGTATTACTATCTTTCTCACTGTTTACAAAGGGTCAAGAAAATTCATCGGTGATAGTGTCGCATCAGGTCGCTCCTTCGCTGCGGTCTAGCGAGACATTGGTAATCCACAAATTAAAGTAGCTCCCAATGATCGAAGGTCTTCTCCTAGGGCTCTTATAGCGTAAAACTACGCTTCCCTCTATCTGATCAATGATATCACTGGTCCGACCCACTCTTACTAAACAAGATTTTGTGATTGGTCCATCGATCAATCACCACGGCAAACTATATTCCGGCATCCCAAGGCCAAATCACCTAATGCAACCAACATATTTCATATGAATGCTGTTTGCGCATGTGCCATGTATGCAGAGTGAACTGCTTATTCATTGAAGTTTGAGCTAACCCCCGCCACATGCTTACCACCATTCCTCTGATGAGTGCCAGGCGATTATTCCGTTTATCCGCGCACGGCTGTGCACAGGTCACCCACATGTACCTCAATGCCGGAAATCTCTCGGACCAAGGAATTGATATATTTCCTTTGGACTTGAATGGGCCAACTTGCCGGTATATAAAAATTGGAAATAAAAATACATATTAATACTAAATGGAAATCTGCAGCAGATGGCTGAATTCCCACATGTCAAGAGTCCAATCCCTAGAGTAGAAATAGTACTGTTGTAGCTGAGCTCCGATTGTCGACCTTCATTTCTCACAGTTGCTCTATGAACAACCATTCTCCATCTGTCCGCAAACCAAACGGATACGGCCCATAGATCTGCAACAACACTATACATTCTATAAAGTATTTCTCCAGATTTGCAGCTCGCAAATCGCAAACAATGCATATATACATGGCGCCCAGATTAATCTCATTCCCGACTTGCCGTCATAGCCGTCTTATCCGACAGCGTCGTAGCCTGAATCAAGTTCCCCAGGTTTGCGACGCGTAGACTTCCTTCCCCGTATTTAGGACATGATACCTCATCCATACTGAAGCAATTGTAAGTGAGAATCGTCGATTCGGTTCCGTTCCACATTACAGAGTTTTTCTAATTTGGCTAATTGGTGATTTCTTTTTAAAAAAAAAAAAAGTTTGATCATGCATTTCCAGCCAGGGCAAACTCTTTTTGATTATTCTGAGGAACTACGATACACTTCTAACAGTGACAAATCCAATCTCCAGCATAGACCATTAGCTCTATTCATTTATTGCACTTTACTCTATTCATAATTACCTCTCAATACTATTCATGAGCCGCATCTAGATGCTTGGTACTATCCCCGAAAACGGGCCGTGGAGGAACCGTGGGCGATCTCCTTTGTTTGGGCGCGAGGCTCAACTACTTTCCGTGGGGCGATGGGACTAATGGAGAGAAAGACAAGACTAGGGCTGGAAGAATTGTTTTCGAGGAACGCCTTAGCAGTTGGAATCATAACTGAGAATTGGAAGTCTAGGTCTTTTTATTTATTTTTTTTTTTTTTTTTTTTTTTTTTTTTTTTTTTTTTTTTTTTTTTTTTTTTTTTTTTTTTTTTTTTTTTTTTTTTTTTTGTTGCTTGATAGATCTCTGTGGATATATGCATACAATATGTTGAATGGCCCCATTATGATGATACCGGAAAAATTTTGGACTGAAAGATTGAGATCCCACGAACGTTAGCAATTGACAATCTGCCTGTTCGAATCTGATCTCGAGCCTCTGATAGTTCCATGAGACTATAGGAGTCAATTCCTATCTATTTCACAGTTCCAATGCGGAATTCAGTGCATATGGATCATTTCTAAAACTTGTATTTTTGCTTTTTCCTCCCCGAGATTTTTGTTGAGTGTTTTTTTTTTTTTTTTAGCAAAGCCTACTTGCATACAACGAAAAAAAAAAAAAAACTTTCTAGATCAGCCTGAACCTTGATGATTCAAATATAAAAACCCGAGGACGTCTCTGTCTTTCTTTTATTCCCTTTTTCTCTAAATTTCTTTCCTTTTGCTTTCTGCTTTCTCCTCTCTATTCCAGTGGGATACTGTATCTAATTTCTTCCTTTTCCTTCAGAAATTGTCATTAATAGATTACAAATTACATAAAAGCATAGAATGTCTGCCCTACTGAAATCTCGAATCAGAGCTCCATCACTGCTTCAAAAAGTGAGGACTGCCGAAGAGTTGATTCCTCACTTCAAGAATGGTCAATACATTGGCTGGTCTGGCTTCACTGGTGTCGGTGGCCCTAAAGTCGTCCCACAGGCCCTGGCCAACCACGTTCAGAAAAACGACCTGGAAGGAAAACTCGGATTCAATCTGTTCGTAGGTGCATCATCAGATGTCGAAATAGAATCTCAGTGGGCCGATCTCAATATGCTTTTGAGACGATCCCCTCATCAGGTAGGCAGATCAATCTCCAAGAGCATCAACGAGGGCCGAACCGAATTTTTCGACAAGCATTTGTCCATGTGGCCCCAGGACCTAACTTATGGCTACTATACTCGATTCAAGGATAGTAACAATCTCGATATCGCTATTATTGAGGCCACTGCAATTACAGAAGACGGTGGAATCATCCTTGGGCCATCAGTCGGGGGAACCCCGGAAATCGTATCCATGGCAGACAAGGTTATAATCGAGCTCAATACTAGATTGCCATCATTTGAAGGTCTTCACGATATCAACATGCCTGTACAACCACCTCATAGAACACCCTACCCAGTTGTTACCGTTTCCGACCGATTCGGTACCCCATCTATGCCAATTCCACAAGAAAAGATTCTAGGAATTGTCGAATCCAATGCCAAAGACACTGTAGGTGAAAACACTCCATCCGACGTCATGTCTCGAGGTATTGCCGGTCATTTGGTAGAGTTTTTCCAACACGAGGTCAAACAAGGCAGAATGCCAGAAAACCTTCATCCATTGCAATCTGGTATTGGCAATGTCGCCAATGCCATTGTTGAAGGTCTCGCTGAGGCTTCTTTTGAAAAGCTTAATGTCTGGACCGAGGTCTTGCAAGACTCTTTCTTGGACTTTTTCGAGTCCGGTAAGCTAGAATATGCCACAGCTACTTCTGTTCGTCTAACTCCAAAGGGGTTTGAAAGATTCTTCGGTAACTGGGACATGTTCTCTGAGAAACTCCTGCTCCGATCTCAAGCCATTTCAAATCACCCAGAAATCATTCGTCGACTTGGTGTCATTGCAATGAACACCCCAGTTGAGGTCGATGTGTATGGTCATGCCAACTCTACTAATGTTAGTGGTTCACGAATGCTTCATGGGCTCGGTGGATCCGGTGATTTCCTGAGAAATGCCAAGCTGTCCATCATGCATACTCCATCTATCCGACCAAGCAAGACTGATCCATTGGGAGTTACCTGTGTAGTACCATTTGCTACTCATGTTGACCATACTGAGCATGACCTAGATATTTTGGTTACTGAGCAAGGGCTGGCTGATTTGCGTGGATTATCCCCAAAAGAACGATCTCGAGAGATTGTCAGCAAGTGCGCCCATCCTGAATACCAGCCAATTTTGAACGAGTACTTGGATCGTTCTGAATTTGCTATGGCTAAGAAGAAGGCTCTTCACGAACCACATATGCTGAGGGATGCTTTCAAGATGCACTTGAACCTTGAGACAGAGGGCACTATGCGAATCGATAACTGGGATAAGAAGTTCTAATAATTTATTCATTAATATAACCATTTTTTTTTCTTTCATATTCATATAAATACTCTCATCATTTTTCAGATTCCCCTCTATGTCCTTAACGAGGATGCTATTTCTTTCTGCGCCAAGATAGTTTGACTTTGACCCTCTCATCCCCTTAACGCTTCATCAAAAATTGGTCAAAATTGGTCTTGAAGTGCTCGATTCCCTCATCAACAGACCATCCATAGTGCTTTCGGATGTACTCAAAAGATTTCTGGAGATAAATATCCATTTGATCTCCAGCCTCGTGAAAATCGGACTCAGTCAAAACCCTTCCTTTAGGAATGACGTCTAGCATTTTGACAGCTCTTTCGTCCTTCCAAAGATTAATCAACACAGAACAAGAAACAAATACGTTAAGTCTCTGTGGTTTGGGATTCTTGTGTGTTGGGTAGAAGTATTTCTTCAGAAAGTCGTGTGAACCCGTATACGAATGTAAGCATATAGACGGCGGTGGCACAACCAAATTGTTCAAGACGTCGTACATGACTTGAGGAGTTTTTACACTATGCAAGGATACTGGTCGATTCAGTTCTGCGGCAATTTTCAGCTGTTCATGGAGTACTTTTACTTGATGATCCAAGGTAACTTTGTAACCAGTTAAATTGGCTTCTCCAGGTTTGGGATTCTTGTTGGGCAGACAAAAAGAACGATCTAAACCAGCTTCTCCAACAATTGCATTTGGATGCTTTATAAGCAATTCCCTCATCTGATACAGATAATCATTCAAGGGCTTCGGCTGTGGGAGACTAGCGATGAACTCATCGGAGGGTTCTGGTGTGATGATTTCACCATAATGCTCTCTTGCAGTGAGGGGCTTTTTTTGGCCAACATAGACCAAATGAGAAAACCACGGATGGTACCCAAATGCTGGGATCACTTTCTCCGGATATTCTATAGCAATTCGGTCTACAAGGCTGATATCTTCGAAATTGGTTGACATAGTGATCAGCTTACTGGCCTTCATACTTGAGATGTTTCCCAATGAACTGGGTCGTTCAGTAGGATGACAGTGAGCATCTATTAGCCCTGCAACGGAGGGCGATGAATCGCTGAGGTCTTCCATATTACTTTTTTCTTTCTCTCTCTCTCTCTGGAATTATTTCCTTTATTTATTTTTTTTTTCTTTTTTTTGTTGTAGTCAAAAGCACTATCAAATCGCAATTGGTAATGACGATCCTTTATATGTTTCTATGTGGGGACCTACAGCTTTTTTGATTATGTGTATGACTCACGGCAGCAGAAACTTCATATCATATAGAAATAAGAAGAAACCTTAGCATCTGCACCTCAATTAATTGACGGTCTTGAATTGCTCAATTCTAGGCTTGTGTTGTGCAAATACTCTATTCCGCCAATATTTCTAATCGATTTTGATTTAGTACCGATGAGTCTGTCTCCCAAAACTCTGATAGCCGCGAGAGTTCTAGCTATTACATAATCCCGGAAGCCACTGATTACACATGCAATCAGCAGCGCATTACACATCAGCATAATATATCATCATCAATTTTTTTTTTCCGCTAGTTTCATTTTTTTCCCCCTCTTCAGGCCACTATTTGCATCCACCCTGATAACCAAACCCCCATCCATTTTTATAGAAGGTCAAAATGGATGAAAACCCATCCTTTCAAAATAAGCGATACATCCCTCCATGGCGTGAACCTTACATAATTGGTGTCGCAGGTTGCTCTGGTAGTGGGAAAACCACCTCTGTGCAGTCTATCATCAAAAGAATCAATGTGCCATGGACTGTACTCATGTCTATGGATAACTTCTATAAACCACTTAATGATGAAGAGAGGCAACTAGCATTTCAAAGTAAATGGGACTTCGATGCTCCAGACTCCTTTGATCTTGATTTGCTAGTAGACACATTGAAAGATTTAAAAGCTGGTAAGAAAGTACAAATCCCAACTTACTCCTTCAACGATCACAATCGTACAGACAAGTGGATAACTATCTATGGGGCCAATGTGATCATCTTAGAGGGTATCTATGCATTGTACGATCCTCGTGTTTTAGAATTGATGGATCTAAAGATTTTTGTTGATACCGATTTCGACATCTGTCTGGCCCGACGATTGAATCGGGATATCTTGCATAGAGGTCGTGAGCTGCGACTCAGTATCCAACAATGGGAGAGATTTGTGAAACCAAATTTTGAACGTTATATTCGTCAAACCATGAATAATGCGGATGTACTGGCTCCCCGTGGTATGGACAACATTGTGGCGATCAACATGTTGGCAAACCACATACAGAGACAACTATTAGAAAAGAGCGCACAGCATTTGAAAGATTTGGCAGATCTGGGTAGTAATGTTGAGAAAGGACGAGAATTACAGTTGGTAACAGAGCTTGATAAGTCACCTCAAGTTGAGGCTATCCATACCATTCTCATGAATCAATCCACTCCAAGAGACGATTTCATCTTTTATTTTGATCGGGTAGCAAGTCTCTTGGTATCTAAAGCATTAGACGGGTTGGATTGCTACACTCCGAGAACAATTACTACTCCTGAAGAATGCGAATACAATGGGCTTTCCTTGCCATACAACGACGTCTGTGCAGTATCGGTTATTCGAGGAGGGGAATGCTTCAGTCGAGCTTTGAGATCCACCGTGCCTACAATCCGGTTGGGGAAATTGCTAATTCAATCTGATTCACGGTCCGGCGAACCAAAATTGCATACATTAACACTACCACCATGCCTAGATCCTAAGCCTAATGACCCTACTGGTGTCGTTGACAAAGAAGAATTAGTCAGTCTCAAGAAGGCTAATGTTCTATTGGTTGATACTCAGCTCTCATCTGGTGCAGCTGCCACCATGGCCACGGCTGTACTCAGGGATCACGGCGTTTTGGAACAAAATATCACAGTCATTGCATATATGGCATCTGAAGTCGGGTTGCGACGACTCACCACTGCATTTCCACAAGTAAAAGTGGTTGTTGGAAGAGTCGAAAAGAAGTTTTATCCTCGGTTTTTGGATGCCTTGTATTATGGTACCTAAAAATTTCCTTTCTCGGCCTGTGCGGCTCACAGGCGCGCCTGAGTTGGGGTTTCCGTATTCTTATAGATAGGGATAGACAAGTTTCTAGTAGTTGGAAGAAAAACATGAGTCGTCTATCATCATAGTGTTTGGGTTTATATTTTCTTCTCTATAATTAATACTACTGGTTTCTGAGTTTACTAGTCCAACTTGTTTATTAAGTCTAATAAAATTCGACATGCGTAGAGGTGAAATACCAACTGTAGGAATACCTACAATTGTGACTATTGTCGTTTCAATCTATAAGCTCAATTCATTCAATATTATCTCAGTGGGTATGATTCCCTTCCAAACACTGAAATATATGGTTCTCCCATCTCTGTCACTTTTGGCGACTTTGGAAATCGGAAACATGGTCGTTGAAAGCGCTTCTGAGACTCCAGAAGCCAATGTGGTTCCTGTTCCATCCACCTCCTGGGTAGCCCACTTCATATGCTGCTCGGTAGCAGCAGTGCTCTACTTGAATCTAAAGGTATGCATTAATTTGATGTGCATGCCTGTGATTTTAGCCCAAATGTGGCAACACTACATGGTGCCAGCCAGTGGAGAAGGAAGCAGGAAAGCTTTAGGAAATGTAGCCAGAATGGAGTTTACTGCAAGTGAGGTGACTTCTATTAGCGAATTTGTGAAGAAGCACAAGTCAATATTGGAAGTTTGTTTGAGGCGATACGTCGACACGATCTGGTGGTGCCTGCTCCCTGTGAATCACCTTCGCGGATATTTGAAAGAAAAACACGAGACCCTGAGGAAATGCATCAGTTATGATATTCAAGAAAATGATACGGTGGTATTTCTTTTATTCAGGTTTATTGAAATTTTGCTGGAGTCGGAAAGCATGGAAGATATGGTTGGGCTCGAAAAGCCGTTACAACCGACATTACTGATGGAGGATGCTACAAAATTGGCATTACAAATCACCGGCAAGCACACTAAACCTATAACTCCACCTGATTCGACTTTGGGGAATCGTAATCATCTAAGAAATCTGGCATTTCCGAGGCCACGGTCTTCTTCGCCAGTTCAAGCTCCTCCTCTCCGAATAACCTTGGGGATGCCGGACTCCCAGACAAACGACCTAAGTCTAGATAAACCAGAAAAACGAAGACGCAGGTTTAGAATGCTTCACAGAAAATAGAAAATACATCTTCATTATCTTAAATATATAGCTGGACAAATATTTCTACTTTGTTTTAGATTCTTCTGCCTTAAGATGGGCAAAATTCTATCAGCCGCATGCGGCTCCTCTTTCTAAAGAAGCGACCACCATCTGTCACGTATCCACTGTTCATCAAAACCCAGCAATATTCATCATGACATATCCAACAGTTGCAACAACTAGATATACCAGCACTGAAGCTAATACACCTCGCTTAATAAACGTACCAACTGTCAGGTACGGCTTGCCTAATCCGTCAGTCATGCAAATAGCAGTAACATTTGGGAACCCACTGGTGGGAAGCCCCATTGCACCAGAGCACAGTAGAGCACTAGCCATTACCAACAAGTTTGGCCTTGGCGAAGGTAGGTCCTCACCTATTGAAGCAACTAGCGGTAAAATGATCAGAGCTGCAACCGTGTGCGATACAAATGTCGCTACTATCAATATCATAATTCCGAATGATAGATATACCCCATACAATGGCATGTGCGAGACATTGCCCACGATGTGACTAGCCACAGTATTCAACAACCCAGAGGACGAAACTGCCTTGCCCAATGCGATGCCACCCATGGCCAATGCAATGATTGTCCACAGGAAATTGTTGAAATCGGCAGAGGTCAACAGACCTGTACCGAAGAAAAGTACAATTGGTATCAGGGCAATCACTCCCATTTCACCTACTACTGGAGTCAACTGTCTTGACAGGACCCAGAGAACAATTGTAACAACGGAGACACCACAGATAAACCACTGGGTAGCAGTAAATTTGTTTTCAACATCTCGAATGTGTGCCGTAGCCTGGCTCTGCGCATCAGCTCTAAATGTGAATATAAGCATGATCCAGATTAACACAATTGAAATGATCGACACTGGAATGGCGACAACGAACCATTGAGCCCATGATGGCGGTGGAGACATATTTTCTAATGCAATGATATTTTGAGGGCTTGCAATAGGCGATACCATGCCCCCAACGTTCGATGCCAGGGCGATTCCGAATACAATAGCCCTAGCGAACGGGGAGCCGTCCGAGAGAGTTCTTAATAAGGGCTGGGCAATGGAATAACACAAGACTGGAGCTGCTACGTTACTGATCCACATACTCAGAAATGCGGCAACAAACATCAGATTTAACAAAATGATCCGAGGGTTTGTGCCAGATCTAGCCAAAATTGCAGTAGCCAGTCGCTTGGCAATTTCATACTTTGAAAGAGCTGCGGCTAAAGTGAATCCGCCAAGTAACAACATGATAACTGAAGACCACATGGCTGAAAAGATGAAATGGGACGCTTCCTCAGCACTCATTCGTTTGTTAGTGGCATCATCGACGGGGATGCGAAGAACCACCACTAGAAATGGTACCATCAAAGAAGTCACAAACAGCGGCATAGCTTCAGTGGCCCATAGGAGCGAAGCTGTCACCACCACTGCTAGACAATGACTCTGGGCAGTAGATTCCAGCGGTGGGAATATGAGTAAAAGCATAAACAAAATAAATATTGTCAGGATTTTGAATGATGTGGAGCTCAAAACACCAATGGGAATGTATACTCTGCCAAAAAGACGTACCATGGCTGTAGAGCCTCCACCAACACTGCCGCCAAGTCCACCAGCAGCACTACTGCCAGTTCTTCCGTCTAGAGACTCTTGTTTTGGGTCGTCTGGGATGCCCCCTGCGATGGCCGCATAGTTTCTTCGTTCCATACCAATCATGTCCCTCCAAACGGTGTTTCTCTCCCATACGACATGCTCTCTTAAATGCATTCTGAGCTGCTGAGCGGCTTGCCGTGTGTTGTTATCAGTGGCCAAACGGGCAAAAGCTGCCACACATTCGTTGATACGATCCTCCAGGTTCTCATCTGTGTTAGCGGCAAAGATGTATGCCTTATCTATTCCTAATGCACTTTCTCTAAGCTCGCTGCCCAGCGTTTTTCTATATTTTTTAAGCGCCTTGGTAAACCCGGTTCTATTTAGTTGGGCATAAGACCTTAGTTCGGAGAGCGATACATAGACCTGGATAGCCCGCTTTTTTAAGGTGATTTTATAGTCGTCTAAAGAGGAAATATCTGAAGCTCCTCGAATATTAAAGCCTCCTATATTCCCTTCTGAACTGGATCGTGGTCTAGGGACGGCGGTATTACCATTAGCACTACCGCCGAAATCTCGAAACCGATATGGAGTGGAACCAACACCACCAACAGCAACATTACTGGATCCATTGCGATACTGGTCGGACGAGGACGATGCTGCTGTACCTGTTTCTACAACGTGGCGCTTGTTGTATTCTGCTTCATCGGCTAGAAATACTTCTAGATCATCTATCACTTTGGCCTCGTTGTGTCTATAGAATTCATCTACTTTTTTCAGCTCCTTGTTGATTGCCCTCGAAAAGATACCATCGGCGGCATCGTTGTCAGGTTCCATAAGCGCCTGGTGTTCCACGTCGGTAGTGCCAGAGGGAGTAGCATCTGATCCAACTTGTTGTTTTTCCAGCGTATAAATGAGCTTTTTGAGCGCTGAGTAGTCCATGTACTTGGATATCCACTCTGGCACCGCGTTGAATTGCAAGCTATGGTTGAATTTCATTTTGATCCACTTGTCAACGTTTGATTCAGTTGTTGATGCTTGAAATGCCTCTAGAGGGATGCTCTGAGGGCTTGGATTGTGAGTGTGAGAAAATATTGTGGTTGTATGGTAGATTTATCCTGAGGTGGGAAATTGATCTGCCTATATATAATAATGCGAATAGAGTAGTGGAGCTGTTTGTCTCATATAGGTGTAGATTGCCGCCTTGTGTGGAGGAATTTTGTGCTATTCTTTTTTTTTTTTCTGCGACTCAGACAAATAGTACAAGTATATATATATGATTTCAATTACAGGAACCTAGTGCCTTTTTTTTTTGTTTATCACCGTTATTGACAGAGTAAAATAGCGAAATCTTTCGTTTCAAATATAAAAAGTACAAGCGATTGAACCAGCGATTGGGAAATGTCGTGTTTATTAGAAAATCACGTGTTATGCACGTGACTCAAGAAGTAAAACTCGTCTTGTACTTTTAAATAGCTGCTAAGATTGTCTATTTCTGAACCATTTCGGTACAAAATCCCCCAAACTGCTCAGGATGCATCGAAAAAGCCTCAGCAGATCACTTCCACCAAGCTCCTTGTGCTCGGGCCAATCTAACTGGGCCATTCGGCCCATGTGGGTATCCTAAAACAACTGCCCACATTACGTTCAGCCGCACATGCCTAGACATAATTCCTAGTGCAAATCAATGTCAATCTTGCATGAAAAAATGGATGGAACATTATATCGAATGTGACCAGAATCTAATTTAGTATTTTTTTAACACAGAGAGCACTTGATTCCACACACGCATAAAGTCCACATTTTTGAACTAATTTAGCTCAACTTTGAATTATAAAAAAAAAAAAAAAAGATATAATAGGCGTGCTCTATCTCTCTCTCCCATTTTACCCGGTCCCAGTTATTTCCCGTCCCAGAACGGCTCTTCGTCTCAGTTGCGCCTTTTTTTTTTCTTTCTGCTCTTTTTGTCTCTCTGACAGACAGGCAGCCAAAGAAAGCAAAATACATACTTCATTTTGGACCCATTCGCCTTCGAAGCGATCCTCATCACCCTTCCATAATCCCCACTCTTTTTTTTCACTTGTCCTCTCTTGTTTTTATCGTTTATTAACAATTTGCATTTTTTTCAAAAAAAATAAGTATATTGGATTTTAAGTCTAGTAGTAATTGGAATCTATTCGCAGTAACTGCTTTATACTTTTATTTATTTTATTTATTATTGATCCTCAAATACTGGCCAACCGACACACTACTAGTTTTGATTTCCATCTAGAAAAACAAAAACAATGACCGTAATTGTCGCATCACTGTATGTATTAAAAAATAATTCGAATATTCGTGCCACAGAGACACTAATAACTAACCCTCAGATTCCTCCCTTATACCATCAAATTTGATGATGAGCATGAAGAAAAAGATAGATCACCATCAACCAACACCACCACGCAACCCATGGAAATCCCTTCTGCTCACAAAGAGGTCGACTCAACTCCAATCCCCGATATCCTGAACAACCTCATGACCAGCAACCCTACCTCGAGCCAATCCTCACCAACAGTAAGTCCAAGCGATGGATTCTTTTTCAACAAAAATACTGGGGCTACCACTGCCACCAGCACAAGTAGTAGCACCTCGGGATTCACAGGATATAACAACACAAACACTGCAAATAGCATTTTGTCTGGTACAAACACTGGTGGATCCACCAGTAGAGCCTCCACCAGCCCCGAAGCAAGCCCCCCACGTTTACTCTCAAACCTGCGAAAGCTTGCTCTTCAGCCTCAGTCTCGTGCTGAGAGCCCCGTTTCAAGTAGCATTCTAGAACAGAGCCCAGGTAGGTCTCATGTGGCTTCGTACACACGTCCTACTTTATCTACCAGAACGTCAACCTCTGGGAAGAAGCACCAGCCGGGACAGTTGCTTGAGCAGCCTCAAGAACAAGCAAAACATAATGAGATGACTCAGTCGGAACGCAACTTCAACGAAACTCCATGGTCAGTAGATTATCAGCACGGTGGCAATGGTGGACTGAAAAACTCTGTAAATCGTGCAAATGAGCAGAACAAGTTAGGCGATAAGGTCACCTGGTTGGGCACTCTAGGTATCCCTACCGACGTGCTAAATTCCGATAATAAACAGTCAATTGAGTCTAAACTAAGCTCTGAGTATAACTGCTCTCCAGTATATGTCGATGACACAACGCTCGAAGGGCACTATAACCACTACTGTAAACAAATTCTGTGGCCGACCCTGCATTATCAAATCCCCGATGATCCCAAGTCCAAGGCTTATGAGGATCATTCCTGGGGCCACTACAAACGTCTGAATCAAGCAGTCGCTGACAAAATTGTGGAGATCTACAATGATGGCGATATCATTTGGATAAATGACTACCACTTACTACTGGTAGCGGAAATGGTGCGCAACAAGCTGCCTAGTGCCAAGATCGGCATATTCTTACATGTCGCATTCCCTTCAAGCGAAGTTTTTAGGTGTCTAGCATGTCGAAAAGAGCTGCTGGAAGGCATGCTGGGTGCCAACTGTGTGGGGTTCCAAATTGGTGAATATTCCCGTCACTTTTTGCAAACCTGTAACCGGCTGCTCGCTGTAGATACCACGCCGTTTGGTATCAGGGCCGAGGGCAAATTTGTCTCTGTTGTTAACTCGCCGATTGGCATTGATCCGCAGTCCCTGCAGGAACAGCTCACTATGGACGATGTGAAGAACTGGCGTCGCCAGATTCGCGAACGGTGGGCAGATCAGAGGCTCATTGTAGCTCGAGACAAGCTGGACCATATTCGTGGTGTCAAGCAAAAGCTCCTAGCTTATGAAGAGTTTCTGCTATGTAATCCGGAATGGATTGAAAAAGCGGTATTGATTCAGGTGTGTCTAACTAGTGTGGCTGATCCCGAACTCGAGAGTGAGGTGACTTCTATTGTCGATCGAATCAATTCTCTGAGAAGAAACCTGGCTGGCTCATTGCCTGTGGTACTTCTGCAGCAGGATATCGAATTCTCAACTTATCTTGCGTTGCTAGCGGAGGCCGATGTGTTTGCGGTGACCTCGTTGCGGGAGGGCATGAATTTGACCTGTCATGAATTTGTGTATTGTAACAAGTCTATCCAGGGCCCCCTGATTCTGTCTGAGTTCACAGGTGCTGCTTCAGTACTGGGCAAAAACTCATTATTAGTTAACCCTTGGGACAAGAGACAGATGGCGAATGCCTTCCTCACAGCTTTGCAAATGCCGAGGGAGGAACGTCACCAGAACTATGAAAAGCTTTATGCCTATGTAACTGGCTACACTGGTGGAGATTGGGCAGTTGAATTCGTAGCTCATGTTGAATCGGCATGGGAAGAAGACCAGCAACGAAGGATCAACAGCATGC
This sequence comes from Blastobotrys attinorum, assembly GCA_030564265.1. Classification (NCBI taxonomy): domain Eukaryota; kingdom Fungi; phylum Ascomycota; class Dipodascomycetes; order Dipodascales; family Trichomonascaceae; genus Blastobotrys; species Blastobotrys attinorum. Next base: position 47,974 of record JAJLUM010000009.1, read on the forward strand.
ACAGGTTAGATCTGACCAAGTTCCGCAAGCAGTACCAAAGCTGCAATGGGAAGCGTGTGTTTTATTTGAACCTGGATAGCAGTAACGAAATGGCTAATAGTGCAGATCCAGGGTCTGGGCCTGGAACTTTCATGAAAAGCTCCACCAACTCTTCTTCATCAGCGAACAAAAATCCAGTCTCTTCTATACTACGTCAAGCTTCTCCAACCACTAGTTATATTTCGCCTCAGCGAAAGATTTCGGTGCTCTATGAGCTTGTGTCTGACCCTGCTAACGTGGTGTACGTAATTAGCAGTGAGTCCCGTGCTACTCTTGAGCGAACTTTCAGGCGGGTGTCGGTGGGGCTTATTGCAGAAGATGGCGGACTTGTTAGACCGTATGGAAGCGAGGAATGGATCAAGTTTGCAGATCAAAATCGATGCCATAACTGGCAGGCTACGGTTCGCCCCATGCTTGAATCCATGTCTGAACGGCTCCCAGGATCGTGGATTCAGATGAACGAGTGTAGCATATATTTCCATGTCAATTCCGCACTTGTTGAGGATCCAGACCGAGCATCTGTCATGGTGGGCGAGTGTATCAACCACGTCAACGATGCGTTTGGGTCGGAAAAGATACGTGCACGGCTACAGAATGGGAAAGTTGTGATCTCTGATGAGACAGTAAATAAGCTTATTGCTGTTAAGGAGACATATGCACATGTAAGGAATGCTGGGTTCTTGTTTGTGGCTGCAGAAGGCGAAGCCGCAGCAGCTACCGAAGAAGATGACCGGTTGTTCGAGTGGGCCAATGATCAAGCTTCCAGTTTGCCTAATGTGTGTACGGTTGCCATTGGGTCGTCGGGGACGCTTGCTAAGTGGGTTATTGAAGGTGTCAATGGTTTATTGAATGCACTATTATCGGGCTCGAGGGTTCGGCCATGAGCTGAGAGCTCCCAGGTTTCTAGCCAGGCTTTTCTGGACATAGCTGCACTTGTCTAAGGTACATATACTCTAAATAAGAATTGCCAGCAACTGATTGGTTCATGCTGTCTTGCTGTCTTACAGCTTCCATATCATAGCTTGGGCCAGACTTCCCTTCCGTATCATAACTTAGGGTGCCGTCATAACTATAGAGAGTTACCCCTAGCACAGACCCTTATCTGCTAAACCGTTGGCGCTAGAGGTTAGGGCTGCGCGGCGCGAACCAGTGCGGCGCAGTTGCTTTAGGCAAGTGGAGAGATGTATCACACACACTCTCTCTGTCTCTTTTAAAACAGTAGCGTGGTCAAGTGACCAGCACTAAGTACCTGAGACGGTTGAGGAATGCGGAACTGGTACTAGGAACGAGCAACAGGTCAGATCCTTCCCCAAGCCGTAGATATTATTAAATTACATGGATGCACCTTTATTTTGGGGGTTGCCCCTTCGTTCTTTCTCGATATGCGGAGAACCGAAAGAGTGGAGAAAAAAAGTTTATTGCTCCAATTGCTAATAGTTTGTCCATTGTTATAGCAGGGTAAAAAAAAAAAAAAAAAAAAATAAGACCAATGGAGAGAAGCTTTAAGTTGAAGTAGCCTGAACTCAAGCCAATTGCAACCTAGTTTGAAGCCCAACTTTGTGCTCCAGAGGTCCAGGCTGCAATAAGACTGCCGGTTTGCGTTCCCCGAGATGTGCTCACTTCCTGTTGAGACATTGGTTTCCTGGGGTATGAACGATGAACAAAGGGCAGTTTGGTCTGCAATAACCAGCCCGAGAGTGCTAATATTTGCAAAAGGCAGGTGATATGACCTGTAATTTTTTCCGTTTCGGTATTTCGCGTAGATACTTTACATGAGAGGACCACTGGATACGTGGAAATGTACGTGTGTTCAGTTGCTTTTTAAGCTCGCTTGACAGGGCAACTAAGACCGTCTTCACGCGAAGAGCTTGGAAGCTGTTATCAGCTCGCGGTGGTTGAAAAAGTGGAGAACTGCTCAAAAACGAGGCTTTGTAGATCCTTTTTTTGCACTGGTACATAAGATAATAAGATTGCAACTTGTCTCTGGATTAAAACCTTGTTTGCTTTCTTGTGTACTGTATATAAAGGAGCAGAAGGGATAGGAATTAGCATTAATCAAAGATCACATTATAAAGAGGTTGATTAGCAAGACGCATTGAGCAAATTCCCAAGGATACCCCATTGGTTATTCATATTACGGACCAGTTCATAAGGAGACCCGATTGAATATACTCATACAGCAAATCCTAAGGGAAGCGATCAAATACACACTCACATATCATAAGGAGAAGCGACCTAGCAGCACACCTAAACGGTCAAACTATTCATAAGAAGCGCAGTTAAATACATTCATACGGAGAAGTGACTAAACGTCCTTCGATAATATAATTTCTGCTATTTTCTAAATACAGTGAAAGCTGAAGGAAGCTCGGCTTAGTACATATTAAAAAAGCGACATCACCTTATTCGCACAAAATGTGGGGCAACCAACGTTCAACTGGCTGCACCCAGGATTCTACATCCAGGTCAGACTATTCTACTACAAAACCATTGGCAATTCCGGGAAAAAAGAACGAGTCGGAGCCCAATTTCAAATCGAGAAACCTGTATTCAAATTCCAACTTCACATCCAATTCGACTCCAAACGCAATGATGCCCTCGCCACCTTCTTCACCAATGTCACCAAACTCGCTATTATCTTCTGCATCTTTATCTCCAATCTCTCCGGTGTCCCCAAGTGCATCATCTCCTACTGCACGGCAAACCAACAGATATGGCCAGGCTTTTGCTGAGCAGCAAATGAAGCGATATGCCAACATGAGGCATGCCTCTACGAGCACTATGCCCTCTTCGATGGTGCCCCGAGTCCCGGCGGCTTCGTCATTTGGTTCTCATTCTGGCAATGATTATAACCAGTACTCGCATCGTCGACGATACTCTGAAACTATTCATGACCGAGAGCCATGCCTACGACACCACCAGCGGCGATCTTCGGTCGCTATTAAGTTCAAGCCTACGTATCTGCAGGAAGACTATGAATTGAGAGATCCGAAGGATTTAGATCCGGAGGATCCGTCTTTTGCGTCGTTGGAGAGTTCAAGAGCATCTTCTGTGAATGTTAAACGACCGCCCACTCCGATCGCAGAGAGGATTCTCAAGGGGGATTTCTCTTTTTAAAATGTAGCTGCTACAGCACCTACACGACTTATTTATCACGGCATTAGTATTTTGAATTTTTTTTTTTTTTTTATTATTATTATTATGATTATGGCATTAGTATTTAACTTTTTTATTATGATTGGGGGCATTAGGTATTAGTATTATGTAACAAAACTTGGATCACCTCACGGGCTGAATTGATGCTTGTACAATCTCATTGTCTTCTCTCATCTGTTCATAATCCAGATCTTTTAGTGCACCCTGATCTGCCCATAGTCGCTCAAATTCTTGATACTTTCCTCGAGCATAGTCTACTGCCCAAATGTTCTCTTTGTGGCGCTTAGCCCGCTCTCGGTCTTCATTCATACGTCGCAAAATTTCGTCTTTCGACATTTCCATGGGCCGTTTCGACGACGCTGAGGTGCTGTTATCGACTTGGAATGTATTAAGTTCTTGTATAAGTTGGTCCACAACCTCATTTTCAAGCACTTCGCGCTGTCGTATGCTATTAAGCGCCTCGATAGCCGCACTAAGGTTGATTGCGCCTAATTGTGTCCTTGGAACGACACTGCCCACAATACTATCCATATCTCTGTTGAGCCAGTCACAGAGGTTCTTGAGGTTACTACTGGTAGAAGCATCCTGCTTTTTGGCTTGTATTGTGCTGCATATTGAGTCTATTAGGAACAATGAGTTGATTTTAGTGTTGAGAGAGGATCCGGTGACTTCTTCCATAAAACAGTTGTACAGGTCCTCTTGAAGCTCATGATGTTTTAGGAGGAATGATACAGCGATGTTATTACTTGTAGTTGTACCATTGAGCTTTTGTATGATTTTGAGAAACTGCAGACGAGCTTCAAATGCATCCATTGTGAGTGTGTGTGTGTGCTCAATCTTGAAGAATAGAAGTGAGAGAAAGGTTAATTCATTTTTTTTTTTTTTTTTTTTTTTTGCATTCCGCTGGGATCGAAATGGGCATCTGCCCGCGGGCCACATTTCGATTAGGCTTTAAAAGCTCAACTTCGTGCGGCGGACAGCTGATTACCTCAAATGCTTACTCCATTAAGAGCCGCTAAATGAGAGAACTGATCTGCTTACGAGCAGCATTTACGTACCGACTCATCGATGACGATGGCCTGTAATACTTGTGTACCAACAGCCAGATGACGACTTGCCATTGGCTCATGACGATTTGTCTCTCTTCGTAAAAGAACAAGAAAAACTTGCACGCTATCGCTCACTACTGGCTGGGTCACTCATGTGACGTCGACTCTCATGGAGTGATTTTAAGTCAGTTGTTTTGTCTCTAACCGACTGATAAGTAGTAGTGCTCTCTTTTCTCTAGTACCTCTCCTCTTTGTTCACGACTTAGGTAAGCTAAGCCCGTCGCATAACGTAAGCCCAGTCTTTCGCCGTAGAGTTGGACGCGCTCGCATTTTTTCTACTTTAATTTTTTCTTTCTTATACAAGAACGTGAAAGTGGTCATTCCCCCTACTTGGCTTCTTGACACTCACACAGCATACTCTCGTCGCTTTCTGTCTCCCTTTCTCTGTAATCCACATATTCATAAGTAAGGGTTTCATATAGTAATACTCGCCAGATTTTATTGACCTCTATAGTTGATCGTTTTGATATAGTCGTTAATCTGGTATAAATTAGCGTAATCCTGTAGAAAATCTTTGTAGAAGCAGATTCTGCAGCATCTCGGAACGACATATCGATCGCCACGATCATCACTACCATAACAATAATAAGAAATGACATCGGTAGATTCAACTCCAAAGGATTCACAGATACCACAGATCTCAGTAGAAAAGCTTTCCTCTAAGCCAGAAATCACCGAATTCGCTCTAGGAGGAAGCTCGGCGTCTACGCCCAATCTCACGTCGAGATCTTCGTCCAACGTTTCATTGGAATTGTCACCATCATCCTCTTCTTCTTCTTCACCGCGTCTGGATCCTCATGATGAAAATAATGGTGATGCGTCAAAATTAAAAGCATCTACATCTGCATCCTCTCTTTTCAAATCGGCATCCTCGGCTTCGATAGCGGCCCTGGCATCTCTGACTATTCCATCTCACAAACAGTTTTCAAAGCTGATCCACAAACATGAAGTTCCCCGTAAAATTCTGCATGTGTCCATTGGGTTCTTAACCCTTTGGTTGTATACCATTGGCATCTCTCTATCTCAAGTCACGCCTGTTCTCAGTGCACTATTCATTGGGATTGGAACCTGCGATTTGGTGCGGTTCAAAAACCAGGAATTCAACAGACTGTATTGTAAATTTGTTGGGTTCCTAATGAGAGAGAAAGAGGTAAATCATGTCAACGGGGTAATTTGGTACCTATTGGGGCTAATCATTGTCTTCCTGTTTTTCCCTAAGGACATATCTCTGCTTGCAGTTTTGCTACTGTCATGGGCTGATACAGCCGCTTCGACATTTGGCAGAGCGTATGGACATTTGACGCCAAAGATCGGGAGCAAATCTCTAGCAGGATCTATGGCGGCTTTTGTTTGTGGCGTTTTTAGTGCTTGGCTATTGTATCAAGTATTCATCCCTCTGTATTACTATAATAACCGACCGGGAGAGATTCTGTGGACTCCTCAAACGTCTCATGTCGGTTTCCCGGTATTAGCATTGGCTAGCGGGCTCATTGGGGCAGTATCCGAGGCAATTGATTTTTTTGATGACAATCTAACGATTCCAGTCTTGTCTTCGGTATTCATGTGGTGCTTTATCAAAGCCACTAGTAGTGGGTCTTATGATTCAGCTGTATTTGGGTAGTCTCTGGGGTCTCAGAGCATGATCTTGGGGGCATCGCAACATCTTGGAATGATCACTTGTGCTTGATCTCCTGGTCTTTGCTCTTGCATTATCTTAGAATTAATTAATCTCTCCATTCTGTACCAACAGTGCTATACTTTAAACACTTGAGCTACTCATTCTTTCCATTGTGTACTAACAGTCCTTGGTTTCTCCACCCACAAGTACTATCCTACAAACACTTTAAATTACTTTAAAATCTCTAACCATTCTTTACAATCAGTGCCAAATCTCCATTCAACAGTGCTAGACTATAAACACCTATAAAGGGACCCATATCACTCACTATCGCCGTATTAGTACATCACTGATTTCATTTGTCACTGTTGCTCAGTGCAAACATCGTATCAACCCCCATCCGCTTGGCTACATAGCTCTGTGCAATTACTCCAACAGCCAGGCCCAATCCTTCCTCGATCCAGTCAATCACCCAGTCCCTTGGATCAGCATCAAACCCTTTGAATGCATCTGCCGGATGGTCCAGCCATTCTGCCCACTGGTACGGGAACGGCTGCGACACAGTGCTGAACTTGATATCGTGATCTGGATCAGACAAATAAATAATAAACGAGAAAGTGTTTGCAGTGGTCTGCGACAAGAAAGACGGAACTTTGGAGCTACTGACACTTTCATCTTTATTCGCGTCCTCAATTGCTGTTGGCTGGATCGATAAATACAAATTTGAGGTTCGTACTTTTGGTTCCTCTTGGTCGGTCTTGTTCTTTTCACTGTCGCCTTCTTTATCAGCGACTGCATTCTCATTCTCATTCTCATTTTTGTTCGAAGAAGCTGCTGATGTTTCAGCAGCACCACTGGTAGTAGAACTTCTTCGCTTGTTGCCAGAGCTAATAAAATCCTCAATATTAGCAGCCGCAAGCTTCTTGCCATGTTCAAGATCCCCTCGTATCATATTTAAATCCCGACGCTGGTCCTTATCTGATCCTCTTCGATGCCTTTCCTTACCTTTCTGAACTACCATTGTCAAATCCCCACCACCTTCAACTTGCTGCATAACACGATCAAACACGTTATACACAATGGTGTCAATAGCAGGATACCCGACCATATCGTGGAAAATGTGAATCTTGAGTTGCTCATGCTTGGAAATAGGTGGAGCAATAGTGTCCAGAACTGTCGATAGGGTGTTTTTCAAGAACCCTCCACTTATACCGAACTTACTTATACTTCCACCTAGGCTCTCAATCGCTTGAGATGAGTTCTTCTCTACTTCTGGTTGCAGCTCACGAACTCGAGCCTCTGCCTGTTTGACAGCACTTGATGCACTATCCCATATTCCCCCTTTGTTTTTGCTCCACCAGCTTGATAGTACTCCAATTGGATCTGGGATGTCTCCAGAGCTTTCCGGATCTGGTTTTTCCTCAGAGTCTTTGCTCTTGTCTTCAGTTGGCGGATTTTTTGCTGCTGCTGCTGGAGTGGATCTCCCAGAATTAGCACCGCTCTTGGTCAGTGAATCCAAAAATCCCATGATATCTTCCTCTTTTTCATCTTTTTTGGAACCTTTTGATCCGCCAGCAGCATTACTACTGCCAGTAGCATCGTTATCAGTCGATGATGTGGTTTCTTTTTTGTTTTGTCCACTTTTATTATTCTTCTTCTTGCTCTTCTTTGATGCATCTTTGTCTAGAGAGTCCAACATCTGTAGGACATCTTCAGCAGACTGCTCTTGCTTACTATCTTCCGGCATAATGAAGTGTTACTTAGAGATATGATCACGTGTCTCTTTTTTGCTGCTTTAATGGTGGTGGTAAAGGTGTCGGGTGATTTGATTTTTTTTTTTTTTTTGTTTTTCCTACTTGGAGATTTTCCCCTTATTTACGTGTTTAATCCCACCTCCGTCGGACTATCTTTGGTACAGATACAAAAGCTCTGGAACAAAAAACTTTTAAGGTTTAATAGCCATTAAAGCTGAATTAAAGAAGCATCGCAAGAAAGTTTCAAAAATCTTAGACTCAAGTGTTGCGGCGAAGGTTCGAAAAACCTAGACTACTAAATACTGGAATATAGGGAAATAGATGCTCAAGAGCACATGCAAAGGGAAACAACATGTGCAGAGAGATATGCCTAGTACATGATCAAAATCAATCTTGTTTATACATTACTACAAGTCAACTACTAATATCAAACATCTAGTAGAAAGTAGATGGTCGGGTTGGGGCAAAGATCTTGGAGGTCTTCTCAACTCGGTGTGGCAATGGGAACTTGAGGTCCTTTTCCAAAAGCTGCTTGATGTATGGTCGCTTAACATCTTCAGTCTTGGCAATCTCAACAACCTTCAAAACGTGAATGGAGCCGAATCGAGCTCGGTGTCGAGCAGCCATGTCTTGGTAAAGAGCATGGACAGCTTCAGTTCGAGTGAGCTCTCGGTATTCTCGGTACATGTTGTGGGTACCGGATCGAGAGTCGTATCGAATCCAGATACCAAAGTTCTTAACCTTGGTTGGTCGCTTTTCGTGGATTTGGTTGACAGTGATGATTTCACCGTTGGCCTTCTTGATTCGTTGCAACTTGTTCAAGAAGTACCAGAATCGAGACTTGGCAACAACAGTGTTTGGTGCAAAGATTCGCATTCGGTAAAGCTTTGGTTCTGGTTCCTTCTCGGTTGGAAGGTGACGTCCAATAACTTGGTATTCATTAAGTCGACCCACTAGTTTTGTTAGCTTACTATTAGTCTAATTTGAGATGGGAAAACGATAATTTTATGAAGTATTGAAGGCACCGAAATCGTTGAATGAAAGACTAAATGTTTATGCTTCATGGGAATGGCATAGCACTCCCAAAGAAACACAATATCACTACTCTTGATTATCACCCATGTCGTTGAAAATTTGTCGTGATAGCTGATAAAAGCAGAATCTTCCAAAACAGTGACTCCAGTGCATTCCAAAAACAACAATACTTCTTCTTATTTGTCGCTCATCTCGATAGTCTTCTCAGGGTGCAAAGATTGCTCTAACATACTCTTTTATATATATGTTGTTTGACGATTAAATGTGGTAGAGAGAAGGTTTGAAATTATTTAGAGTGGGTTCCGATGTGAGGTTTGCGTGTGGTTGGGACTTGTTTGGCGGTGGGCTGGGTGCGGGTCCGGCGTATATTTCAGACTGTAAGCGCGTATATTATGGGCTGTGTCACTTTCCCAATTAGGAAAGTGTGCCCTAGAGCAGTCCTTCGAGCGTTCAAATCTTTTTTTTTTCTTTCTTATTACTAACAGTTTCTATACCTGATTATTTAACCTCCATCACGTGCTTTCTATTTCTTCATAGTCACGTGCCCACAAGAAAGCAATACTAGCAATGCGGCTCAGATCACCAAAACTTAACCTTCGCAGTTTTCACCTGAGAAAAAACACCACCAACAACCAACACAGACCCAAACAATACAGCCGTAGGGCTGACGTTGAGAACATTGTGATTATAATCTGAATCAGTAGCCAAAAATACAGTGACCAAAGCCAGCGCCAACACAAAATACCCTGCCAACCGGTGATATTTGTACATGGACTTGGCTCGAGCCACCGACCCGAATACCAGCTCAGGAGTCCAATATTGGGCCACCCCAAATACTAACACAGTCAGTAGAAGCATATAAGTCGCCAGTCCAAACCTGGCATGCCAAGTGGTGATATGTTCCGCTCCATGAAGAGATTTGTTGTAGAATATAAAAAATGAGCCAGTGCCGAACCCAAATACTGACAAAGTGTTGATTATCCCGTGCAAATGGCCCTGTACAGTCTTATGCTGCGTGCTTTGGGGTGGTGGTTGCACCAACAAGATGCCCTGTCCTAGTATCAATAGGCCCAGGGAATTGAAAATCGGGTGTCCACTGAAAAGGATCACAGGATTCGTTGCTATCCGATGATATAACGTTCCTACAATGATCAAGAGCCCCAGCTGCGTTGCGAGGGCTGCCTTTGTGACTAGGTTTCTTGATAGCTGTTTGGAGACTCTTCCAAAATCTGAAAAGTTTTTGTTGTCGTTGCGGGTAGTGTCAGAAGAGCCACTAGCCAATAACGGGTCGTTTTCGTGTCGTCGCATATTTAAGGTAACGGGATCTATAGCACTGGTGAACAGAATCAATCAGGATATTTAAGGTACTGGGAACGGAGTCAGACAATTTATCCAAGGCACAAGTAAACAGAGTCAGTCCAGATATCTACAGTTCTTGTGAACAGATTCAAACGAGTTCTTTTTTAATTTCTCCTTGAATTTTTTTTTTTTTTTTTTTTGTGGAGAGGTAGGCCAATCGGGTTATTTGTATTGCAAATATACATTGCCATGCCTCCCACCTCCCAGCTTGATAAGGAACGGCGGCCGGGCCCCTTATCACGACTTTATTGCCGATCATTACGAAACACCACTCCTCTAGTCTAGTCTATGTAGTGTCTAAACATATATACGCACACTTCACGCGCATCAAATCCTTTTAAGACTGCTTATGACGATATATCTGATGCCACAATAGGTGCGGGTCTACCGTCACTGCTAGCTCCACCGTTGTTGAGAGCACTGCTGCCCCCATCATTGCAGGACTGGCATTGTGCATTTACAAAAGCCTGGTTCTGTCCATTATTACAAGTATTGCATGTATTGCAAGTTTGGGCAACTGGAACTTGAGAGTATGATAATACCGGTTGCTGATACTCATACTGCTGGCACGACTCCTCGCACTGCTGGAGCTGAACAGGATAGCACTGTGTCTCACATTGCTGGGTCTCATAGTTCTGGCACTGTGGTTGGCACTCTTCATACTGGACAGTCTGATAGTGGACCTGCGGCTGGCATTCATAGCCCACCACCGTTTGGGGAGCCTGGGTATACCCAACCTGCGGAATCTGTTGGCACTGAGAGCACTGCGCTTGACTAGAATTACCTAGAAACTGCAGCTGCGGCTGTTGCTGCAGCATATAGTATTCACCGGGGGCAATTGGCTCTGGTGGGTCGTCTTCACCAGGCTGATCTGGGTCTTCTTCAGACGCTTCATCTGGGCCGACAAGTGTTTCCTTCACCTCCTCAACTACGGCAGCCTCAGTTTTTAGAATAGATTCGGTAGCATTCAATGTGGTACCGACGACAGCCTTGTAGGCGTCAACTTCTCGGTCTCGAACGTTCTCCATGAATGAAATTGGAATATCAATAAGACCATCCCATAATGTTCTCAGCGAGAATGAGGATCCAGAGTCGTTGCTATTACCGCTGGAGCCTTCACCGGCTGTTGCATCATAAAAGCTGGTTCGATTTCTCTGTGCCCGTGTTGGGTTAGGACCTACTCCTCGTAATATGATATTCTGCGCAATGTTGTTGCTGTATTGAGACGGTATCATGTAGCTCTGTGGCAGCTGGTATTGAGTTTGAGTTTGAGCGCACGGGTCTACGACTCCTCCTGTGTTGTATACTATGGGTTGGCGCAGCTGGTATTGGCGATTAAGCGTTTGAGGATAACTCATGCTGTTATGTGAGATTAAGCGAGGAATCAATTATATAAGGAGGTATATGTATATATATTTTTATGAGGTATGGTAGAACTCTGAAAAGCAGGATATATTTATGGTTCTGATAGGGGCCAGTGATTGGTATAGTGATATCTTCTCAATCAAAGAATGGTATACATGGAAAATAGACGCTTGTAAAAATCCAGAAGTTTGATATTGGAAAAAAAGTGGCGATAAGGCTACTTATATAGTTTTTTTTTTTTTTTTTTTTTTTTTTTTTTTTTTGCATTTCTTTTGGGGGATTTTTTTTTCGATCCTGTGGCTCTAGGGATTAACGCCCATGTGAAATAACATAGTCGTCTAAGAGTAAGAGAGAAAGAGATTGATTCAGGAAAATAAACTGCCTGGACTTATCCAAACCTGATCATTTTCAAGTGCTTTGTTCAGCATCGACAACCCATTGGGGCGGATAGTTTCGGTCAAACGCACCATTCACATCATCATACAGGTCCCTGGAATCGCCACTATCACCATTCTCTCCAATCATTGACTTTCCATTGCTACTGTTGTCCAGTCCAGTTGGTGGTTGTCTCCATAGCCTCACAGCGTCTGTGGCCAATCGTCTTCCAGTACCCATTGCTGCCACTGTCGCTCCTCGCCGACCAGTAGGGTGTGCGGCTCGGCGATCACGATAGATATTTTGCACTCGAGCCCGGACTGCTGCTGGCAGATCAGACATATATGCGGCTTGATCCCGAACTGCGGGACGAGCTCTTCTATAAGCAGACCGAGCAAGACGCCAATTGCGGCTCAGTTCGTTAGAAACCTCTGGCCTTTCCATCTCTCCACTGCCAGGAATATAATCTACAATAACTCCTTCTAGCCGGTTGTTTAAAGGGAGCATAATCGGGTCCAATTGCGATCGTAAAAGTGCTTTGCCCTGTGTATCGTGGAGTCGGGCATACTGCTTTCGTGCAGAGCGCACAACTCGCTTGGCTGGCCTGAGAAGCTTTTGCTTGACTGTTCTACGAGTTGCGTTCCCATATACATTAGCGGCCGTTCTAACATTACGCGCTGGTTCAGTGGCCATTTGATACAAATCTTCTGGTTGAGCTGTCTTGAGCCGTGGGAAGTTCTTGTCTACACGGTTTAGCATACTGTCGCCAAGGTCGTCTACTCGTTTTATTGCAGGAGACGCTCGTTTTACCACGGAATTGTTCCTTGACTGCAGCGCCATCATCATTGGTACGAAGTTTGAAACGAATACTTTAGCGACTGGGAAAGAAGCAACCAGACCGACAGTTGCCGCAACAGCAGGGTATGAAGCCATATGAGAGACAAATTTTGATTGAGGAGGCTCATCAGCGAGAGCAAGATCATTTTCATTTTCCAAACCGGTCTGTCTGGTCTGATCATAATAGGGAGTGGAGTTCAAGGCCGTGGCGCTCGAAGGACGAGCGGCGTTTGGAAGCTCGATGGTTTCAGCATGTTGAGACATTTTCTAGTATAGTTATATTATGTTAAAGCCAATCCGAGTTCAGCGACAAATACTAAGGAATGGTTAGACAATGGATCCCAGAACCTTTAAAGAATAAGAAATAGGAAAGTAGAAAAGTTCAGCGATTTGGTGCCGAAGTCACTCTTTGAACTTAATTTAGCTAGTGTAATATCCCAAATGAGCCGCACGCCGGTTACAATGGAGTTATCTCTATACAAGGGGAAGCAACTACTATCAGAACAGGAAAGTACTTTCCTGGTATTATGATGGGATATTCAAGTCTGAAGTATTGGCCTCGTTAGTAACCAAGTCAATACGCACATGCTCTTTTTATACTTTAACTTTTTTTCTTTTGAAAGCGAGAGTCGTCCTCTGAAACAACCTACTGCCAGTATACCGAATAAAGCTCATAAACAGTTCAAACAATTCCCACACTAATCTCCAAAAGTCAATTATGATATCTCTCCAATCCAGAGACATATCTGCTTATCACGTTCATCGCTCTGTGACAAGTCAACAACTAAAAGATTTAACCTGCCGATCACCGGTGTGTTGCCATAGCAACGCAATGTAAACATTGAAACATACCTCTACGACTTACTGCATCACGAACTGAAAATCTCCCTACCTCCCATTTCCTTTTTTTTTTTTTCTTTTAAGTTTTTAATTTCAATTTTGTCTCTCCGATACAAATATCATATATCTATATATGACTACTGTCAGGACCCAAACATTCTCCTACGACAGTTCACACGGCTCGGGACCGTTTTGGCATGACCTCGGCCCTAACACCAGCTCATTCAGCATGTCTAATCAAACACAGTCTTCATTAGCATCCCCAAAGAAACGAAAAGCTGAGGAAACCCCAACAGCTTCGGAAGCATTGTCGAATACAGTGACTAGTCCAGTAAAACGTGGCCGGTATCGACGAAACCTCAATACTAATGCTCCACCTCGAAGGTCTCGAAGGTTAATCGAAAAAGACACAGTTGATGAAAGAGACAGATCGCCAGGTCGAATGTGCGAACCTAAACATCGCGAAGAGCTGCCTCTGAAGTCTTCATTTAAAAGAACTGTGAAGCTGGAGGCCAAATCCACTCCTGGGTTCTATTCCCCAGCTGCGTTGGAAACTTATCTCAACAATAACCAGAACACGTATCGTGAATCCGACTTGCATAAAAATCATCAGCTAAAATCTAGAATACCCAGGCGCATTGAAAAGAAGTCTGTATCCTGGCTGCCCCAGCTGGAGTGGTAGAAATATATCGTTATCTCCGTAATATCTATAATATTTATATGAAGTTTTCAAAAATCCAAAAAATAAAATAATAGGATAATATATATCGCTATGCCAAAAAGAATCTCGGCAACGGGGAATTGAACCCCGGTCCCCCGCGTGCTGTTGTATGCACAACTTGACAGGCGGAAATTCTAGCCACTAAACTATTGCCGATTTTTCTTGAATATTTAATCACTATGTTGTATTAGTTCTCCGATAACCGGTGCGGCTGAAGAATTACCCGGAAGTGAACTGTGATAATCAGTACAAGAGAGTGGCAGTCACGAGAGTTGATCCGAGTTGAAATCTGAATTGAGGTACTTCTTTAACTGCTAATAGTCTATTATTTTAGTCGAGGTTGAAAGAAAATAACCAAGCTTATAGCATGGAATTGTGGTTATCGCAAATTACTAGTTCCACTCTGAAGGTTACTTAGCTAGGAATGTATCGAGAAGGACGGCTTGAGTATTCCATAGAAGTTCTGGTTGAGGGTTCTAATATCATATCAAAGTAATGGAAAGCGTTAATCTAAAAGTTTGCTCGGTCAAGCTTACAGGCCGTTATACTGTCTAGTAACATTGCCAATAGCGTATAGTCAATGGAGACACATAAATATTTGGAGTGCATAGATGCTCTATGGTATTAAACATCGTGGAACAGACAGGTGACAGTTTCCAATTCCATAATTCCTAGAATCTAATTTTTAGCTGTGGGAAATGCTGAGAGTAACAGGTTTCTGTGGAATTATTGGCTAAGCACCGTGTGAGTTGGCAGTCCGATAGCTACACTCTACACAAAACATAATTTCTTTATTCCGGAGGGCTACTACAAACAATTTTTTTTAGCTGCACAATTTTTACGGCAAGTCCCATAGTAGCATAATCCATACCTAAAAATTTGCCTAAATGCTATAGATAGCCGCATGAGGCTTCAAACGTGCTGATATATTACAGAGGTGATAACTATTCTCAATCTTGGGCGTCTGGTGTAGTTGGTTATCACATTCGCTTAGCATGCGAGAGGTCCCCGGTTCGACTCCGGTGTCGTCCAGATTTTTTTGCTCTTACCAGCTTCAAATGTCTGAAAAGAACTTTATTTTTTGTCTTCAATATCTATTTCAACTATTTGTATAATCTAAGATATTCTCCTAAACACATAATGGCCATAGCTTGGCCATATGGCATGCTAGTTATAGGGATATCCTTATAGAATTGCAAAGTGTGGCCCATCGGGGTTCCATAGCTGGTATTCTGCAGTTCACCATCCTTGTCGATATTTTCGACAACTGCCTTAACTGCTTTAATAGCCATTGGCAAATACTTCTCTTTGGATATGTATCGCTTTCGGATAGCCTTGAGAATGCCGAATGCGAACCCGGCGGTAGCGGAGGACTCCACATATGAGGTGGGATCATCAATTAACGTGTGCCACATTCCAGACTTTTCATCTTGGTACTTGGCTAATGCTTCTACCTGAGCTTCAAAGCATTGAATCAAATATGATCGAACTGCATCGTTTTCTGGTAAATCAAGCAATTCCAAGAACTCTGGAATTACAATCGTTACCCAGCTGTTACCACGGGCCCACAGAGCATTAGCAAAGTTGCCGTTATTTTCAAACGTGAAGCCGTGGAAAAACAGTCCGGTCTTTCGGTCAGTCAGATATTGCATATGCAGTAGAAATTGTTTCTTGGCTTCCTCAATATAATGAGGTCGATTTAGCACCAGTCCGATTTTGGTGAGAGGCATGACAGTCATCATTAATGTATCGTCCCACAACTGCTGGTAATTATCATCAACATAAGTAATATGTTGCATGCCGCCGAATTTGGTTCGTTCTAGGTCGTACATGGCCCATTCAGCCCACGAGTCCAAATATGGTAAGTAAGTCTTATTGCCAGTCTCTTCATACATGTATGCAAGTGACAGAAATGGAGCCATAGTGTTTATATTCTTTTGAACAGTGCCTTCTTTGAACCAGTAGTCGAACCAGTCGGTCATAAGCTTCCAGGATTCCTGGCTGCCGGTTTGCTCGTAGTAGTGCCAGATACCGTATATACCGACACCGTGTGTCCAGTCCCAGCCAGTTTTCCAACTTCTTACGTCAATCGGTCTTCCTTCAACATCAATTACGTATTTGCCTGATGAATCATGGATGTTCACCAGGTTGTCGATCAACCGTCGGATCAGTTCATCGACACTGTCTTTGTGGATATTTTGTATACTATCTGGCATGTTAAAACTTGGGAAGGGGGGAGTGAGGAGTTCTGTAACGAGTTGATATATATGGAAATGTGGAGAGATATATCTTAAGAGCAGTTTGAAATGCAGAAAACTTTTGGTCCTTTTATAGTTTATACCCCACCAACCCCCACGGGTTTGGATAGTGGGGTCGGTCGGGTCAATCTCACACCGACCTCCTTCAGCCAAACATTTCCAGAATCTTTCTGCGAGAGTCTACTTCAATTTGTTCTGTATTCTTTCTTTCCCATATTTTAAAAGTACCAACTAATTGATATATGTGTATATATTTATTTTGAAAAAATTATCTGATGCTTTATAGATGTACGATGTCCCGAATTAGCCGGGATTAATACCATCTAAGCCGCACGATTGGACTCTTCTTCGAGCCGCATGCCAGTCGACATCAGCAGATCTGTTTCGGGGTCACTTGGAGCTCGTGGAAATACTTGCCGACATACAAACGAATATAAATGAACAATAGTCACTACTACTTTATGGCTCTTGATTTTTTTTTTCAAAAATTTACAGAAATATATATATATACAACAACTAGGTCTCATCTCACAGTATTACTTACAAGAGTGGGGAGTAAATTTCTCTTTTTTATTTTGTTTTTAGCTTTTTTAAACTGGACTTCCGAATCACTTTAGAAACCCATTCCACCCATTCCTCCCATACCGCCCATGCCACCCATGGCACCGGCTCCTGGAGCACCGCCAGCTGGAGCAGCTGGTTCTGGAGCATCAACAATGGCACATTCAGTAGTGGCCAACAAGGAAGCAACTCCTGAGGCATCAACCAATCCGGTTCGAACAACCTTAAATGGATCGGTGATACCAGAGGCAATCATATCAGTGTATTCACCAGTAGCAGCGTTGTAACCCTTGTTGAAGTCAGATCCAAACTCGTCAGTCAACTTACCGACTACTACGGAACCTTCACCGCCAGCATTTTCAACAATGGTTCGAGCTGGTTTGCTGATGGCAGATTTAATAGCCTGGACACCCAAATGTTGGTCAAAGTTTTCAGTCTTGACATCGTCCAACACTCGAGTGGCCTTCAACAATGCAGTACCACCACCTGGCAGAATACCTTCCTCCACAGCAGCTCGGGTAGCATTCAAAGCATCTACGAATCGATCCTTCTTCTCTCCAACTTCAACTTCAGAAGACCCACCGACCTTGATGACAGCTACACCACCAGACAACTTGGCCAATCGTTCTTGAAGCTTTTCCTTTTCGTACTCAGATGTGTTTGGATCGTTGATCAAACCTCGGATTTGCTCACATCGCTGAGCGATGTTTTCCTTCTCACCTTCACCGTTGAGAATAATGGTATCTTCCTTGGTGATGGTGATAGAGCCAGAGGTACCCATCAAATCAGCAGTAGCATTTTCTGGCTTGATGTCTAGTTCTTCAGTGAATACGGTACCACCGGTCAAGATGGAAATGTCACCCAAGATGCTCTTTCGGTTGTCACCGAAGCCTGGGGCCTTGACGGCAGCGACTTGTACTTGCCCTCGGAGCTTGTTCAAGATGCATGCGGCCAGAGCTTCACCATCAATATCCTCAGCAATGATGACCAATGGTCGTCGAAGCTTGTTAGACATTTCAAGAGATGGCAAAATGTCTTGAATTGAAGAGATCTTCTTTTCAGAGAGCAACAACAAAGGTCTTTCGAATTCAACCTTGCCAGACTTGGTGTCGGTGACAAAGTATGGAGAGATGTAACCCCGGTCGAATCGCATACCTTCGGTCACTTCCAGTTCGTCCTCGATGGTCTTACCCTCTTTGACAGTGATGACACCTTCCTTGCCGACTTTTTCCATGGCGTTGGCAATCAGTTTACCAATGTGTCCATCGCCGTTAGCAGAGATAGTGGCAACTTGAGCGATTTCTTCACTGGTGGTGATCTCTCGCTTGTTTTTCTGCAAGAAGTCGACTACGGCCTCGACGGCAGCCTGGGAACCCCGTCGAAGGTCCATTGGGTTACAACCGGCAGCCACGTTCTTGACTGATTCAGTGAAGATGGATCGCCCGAGAACGGTGGCAGAGGTGGTACCATCACCAGCACTTTCGTTAGTCTTTGAAGCAACATCTTGCAACAATTTAGCACCCAAGTTTTCGAACTTGTCCTGGAGAGAGACGCTCTTTGCGACAGTTACACCATCTTTTGTGATTTTTGGAGAGCCGAACGATTGCTCGATCAAGACGTTTCGTCCTTTTGGACCAAGGGTCACTGAGACTGCCTTGGCAAGAGTATCGACACCCTTGAGTAGAGCAGCTCGACCTTCTACGCCAAACTTGAGCTCCTTGTGGGAGTAGTGTCGCACCTGGCCAGCGAATCTGGAGGCTTTGACAGCGTTATTTACAGTTTGTCGAGTGATTGCTCGTTGCATTATGTCAAATAGAAGTGTTACTAGTAGTAATAGATGAGATGCGGAGAAAAGAAAAAAAAAAGGACGAAAAATTTTGGAGAGGTTTTTTTTTTTTGTACTAGTCATTTTGGGAGTAAGCGGCTGGAATGGAAGGCTCGAGAATATCAAGAAATACCAAACCGGTCGGCGGAGATTCGGTAACGACCATATATAATAGAATAGCGCAGTACTAGTAGTGCACTATGGACGTGAATGGTATGTGGCATTGGAAAAATAGAAAAAAGACATTCTGCTAGAGGAAAAAGACAGAACTAACATTCAAGGCTTCTGCCCCATCCTGGGGATATTCTACACCGTGTTCCACCCCACAGAGGGCTCCAAGGTGCTCTGCCAGGTGCCTTCTGGATCTATTGTGCCTCCGTCAGAGTCTGATGACTCCTCTGCCCTGTCGAGCCCGTATTTCCAGTTCGATTGGGTAAAGAACTATGTGATCCCCAAACCGCAGTTGTGTAACCGGTTGGTGACCTGCAAAGTGGGTTCGTACAGAATCGTGGGCTATCCTGTGCATATTTATGGCAGCGAATACGAACGAAACTCATTTGTGTTCAATTTCGTGTTTGTGTTTGCTGCAGATGCTGATTCTGTGGTGTTTGAGATGCCCATTCGCCGTCTGGCGAGAATGTTCATGGCACTAGAGGAGCAGAACAAGTTCCTCAGCAGTCGCATAGGGTCTTCGTCCAGTCTGGTCAAGGTGGGAAGTATCATTGATCAGATATACCAAGACCTGAACAACTACTCAGAGTGCATGATCCCCATCGATGAGTCGAATACCATCAACATGAAGCTTTTCCCCATGTTCCCACCGCCGCCAGATCTGCAGGCTTACCATGTGCCCATATCGACGGTGCAGCTGGACAGGCTCATGGACGCCAATTGGGACCCCACGATGGAGAAGATTGTCCCCTTTATCAACGGAGTCAACTCAATTAACCAGATCGCGAAACTGGCTGGGGCTAACTACAACTTAACAAAGCAGTGCATCCAGCATTTGATTCACTACCGGTGTCTGATCATTGTGGATCTATTCCAGTTTTCTAATATTTATGCTGTGACCCCCAACATCTCGCAGTTCATTTCGGACCCTACAATGTTTAGAGAGTGCCAGGCATATGTCTACTACCCAGAGAAACCTAGGGGTCGTCACAATAGCACCAGCACGACTGCGATCGGGCCATCTTCTGCCTCGTATTCGTCTTCGTCTTCATTCTCTACTCTTCGTGCGGCTATGCAGCGGCCACCGTCCCAGGCGACGCTATTTTATCTATACAAAAGCTTGAACCAAGGGCATACAGTACGGGATTGGTATTTGGAACATCGAAAGTTGATGGCGGGGGTTGATGTGAGGAGGTTTCTATCATTTGGAGTTATTAAAGGGCTTATATACAGAGTTCATTCGTATCCAGTGGTGGAGTCTGGACCTAAGCGGCGGCAGATCAAAAGCAGCTCGTCTGCAGGCTTGGACAGGAACAAGAGCAAGAGCAACAGCAAAGACAGCGAGTCTGATCTGAAGCAGCGGATCATCAACAGGATTATTGATGTGCCACAGCACTTTGATTCGATATGCACAGATGTGGGTGTGCCTCGGAATCAAGTTGAGGAGATGTTGAAGAGCGACTGGATGGTTGTTAACAGTTAGGTGGATGGCCCTGTACTGGGTTTGGACTACGTTGGCGTGATTGTGGGCCCTTACTAGTAATTGGACTACGTTAGCGTAGTTGCGGGTTTGTACTAGTAGTTGGACTACTTTAGAGAAGTAGCTCACTAGGAAATTGGGCCCCAATTAGCGAATTGTGGGCTAGTACTAGGTTGGGCCCACTAGTTTTGGCTCACGTTGGAGAATTGGCCCACTAGAATTGGGCCTACGATGAGTGAGCAGATTCAACGATTTGTCCAAACCAATCGCCTTCTCACACCAGCCGGTCAACACGCAGAATCAGTCAAAGTCTTCTCCCGTACATCCAGTAACGCTTCGTTAAACCTACCTGACTTGTAGGCCTTCTTCAGGAATCGCACCTCCTCGCTCTTCAGCTTTCGCCCCACCCGGTCCTCCAGCTCTCGAGTAGAGATGCGCTCCTTCATCCGGACTGGAGCAGCCTCAATCGCATGCTGGGCCTGAACCCGAAGTGTAAGCAAGTGCTTGTCATCGACACATAGCCTCCCCTCAGAGTTCTCGATAACCCAGCCGTCGTCCTGACGGGATATGTCAAATGTCTCTTGGGCACCTACTGCAGATGCCTTTGCCGAGTGGCCACCACCATCTTTGGAAAGCGATAGATATCGCTCTCCAGTTCGCAATGCATATTTCTTGGTCGACCCCAGATCGAGCGGCATGAATACAAACACCTGCTGGGTGCTTGTTGGTTCTACTCGATCTGCTACTCGTTCGGCTTTGCTAGTCTGGTCGAGCTCGGTGGAGTAGAAGGTCTTGCCCTCAAGATCTGCGCACAGGCATTTTGCGTCGTCGTTGAGGATCACCACTGGGCCCTTTAGGTGGTCTGGTGTTTGTGCACTGATCCAACCCTCTGGAGCTGAGTTATCTTTTTCTGGTTTTTCCTCTTCGACATCTTGTCTTTTGCGTTTCTTTTTTTCACCTTTGAACTTGAGCTTGGAGGGCATTTTTGATAGGGAACTGTCACAAAAGACTAAGGGAGCTATTGCAAGGGGTTTATCTCTCCGTAAATCAGTGGTAGAGTGTACAATAAGAAATCAGTTGTGGAATCTACAATAATTCGTAATCCTTAGATAGAGAATGATGCTTGTGTGTAGTGAGAAAGGACTATGGAACACTATGCTTGGGAGAAAAAAAAAAGCCGCGTACTACTTTGAGATGCCCAAAGCCTTACGACAGATCATAAAACCGTTGGCTTTGCTCTTGGAACGTCTCTCTTTGAAGATTGATAGCATGAGTTCCAAAAGGATTTGACGCACCAGCAGCTGGAGTCATCTCCTCCTTGATTCTGTCGTAGATCCCTGTGGCTAGGAGTTCCACACCAGATACTTCCGATCCTCTAGGTAGGATCACATCCGCATATTGTTTAGTCTAATAAGGCAGTTAGTATTTATAATCTTTACAAAGAAAAAAGTTTTAACCACTTACAGGAGCAATATGAGTGTTCATCTCAGGTCTGGAATGATTTAAATATTGATTCAAAATGCTGCTCAACTGTTTTTCGTCATCTCCAATATCCCTCAGGATCCATCTTGACAGTCGTGTGTCTGCATCACTGTCTACAAACACCTTAAGCAATGACTCGTCTCTAAGCTGTCTATCATACAATGCATACAAGCCCTCTAGAAGAACAATTTTATCTGTCTTTAGGGCTAACTCAGACTTGAGCCGGTCGAAATCGACCTTTTGCGGAGATTCTCCCTCTACAGAGTAGTCCGCCATATGCATGATTTCCAGGGTGTAAGGGATATCTGTGATCAGTTTGGATAGCTGATTCGCTAAATCTGAGCATACTAGCTTTTTACCTGCAGCATGGCCTCCAGCGATCAGCACGAGCCATGGTTTTTCTGGCATTTTGGACGTTAGACTGATTAATACCGTACTAAAATATTAGGGGAAAAAAAATCCTAAGAAAAAATTAAAATGAGCCGCCGTCACTTCCCAATTTTTTTTTTCTTTCTCCGAGACCCTTCCACCATCAGCTAGCAGTACTAAATAAGACGAAAAAAAAAAGGTTAATTATGTCATTTGATAGAGAAGCTGATGATGAGCTAGAATTCACATCTTCTAGCGATGTTAAAGTGTAAGTTGATCCTTTCTAATACAGACTATAACAACTCAGGAAACTAACCAAACTTGATAAAATGAAAAATTCAGATTCGGTTCATGTAAGTGATCAAAAATTATCGTTATCCACTAGAAATCAGTAAAAACCACTAACATTACAGTCGAGGCAATGAATCTGAATGGTATGGGATACCTGCTAATTCTGAAAAAAAGAAAAAAATAAAAAAAATTGCAAACTAACATCAAACAGAAAACTTACTACGAGGAATCTACGCATATGGCTTCGAAGCTCCCAGTGCTATCCAAAGTCGTGCAATCTCTCAAATCATGAGCGGAGCAGATACCATCGCCCAGGCCCAGTCTGGTACAGGTAAAACCGCTACATATTCTATAGCAATGCTAGATATCCTAAAAGTCCGAAATAGAGAGCCTCAGGCTATCGTGCTGAGTCCCACCCGGGAATTGGCAGTCCAAATCCAAAACGTTATAATGGCTCTAGGCGACTACATGAATGTCCAATGCCATGCCTGTGTAGGTGGTAAGTCTGTAGGAGAGGACATCAAGGCCCTAGACCGTGGCCAACACGTTGTATCCGGTACCCCAGGTAGGGTCGCGGACATGATTCGTCGCCGACATCTCAACACCAAGGCTGTAAAGATTCTGATTCTCGATGAAGCTGATCAACTGCTAGAGAAGGGATTCCAAGAACAGATCCATGAAATCTACCGATACATGCCACCTACAACACAGGTGGTCGTAGTGAGTGCTACTTTGCCAAACGATGTGTTAAACTTGACCTCAAAGTTCATGACCGACCCTGTAAGGATCCTAGTGAAGCGTGATGAGTTGACCCTCGAAGGGTTGAAGCAATATTTCATTGCTGTAGAACGGGAGGACTGGAAATTCGACACTTTGTGTGACTTGTATGACACACTCACAATTACTCAGGCAGTAATCTTCTGTAACACTAAGAAGAAGGTAGACTGGCTCACAGATAAGATGAAGGAGGCCAACTTCACCGTGGTGTCAATGCACGGGGATATGGACCAACGGGAGCGGGACGATGTCATGAGAGAATTCCGCCAGGGAAGCTCGCGAGTACTGATCTCGACAGATGTTTGGGCTCGGGGTATTGATGTTCAGCAGGTTTCGCTGGTTATCAACTACGATTTGCCTACTAATCGA
This sequence comes from Blastobotrys attinorum, assembly GCA_030564265.1. Lineage (NCBI taxonomy): Eukaryota > Fungi > Ascomycota > Dipodascomycetes > Dipodascales > Trichomonascaceae > Blastobotrys > Blastobotrys attinorum. The sequence continues at coordinate 71,765 of JAJLUM010000009.1, forward strand.
GAGAACTATATTCACCGAATTGGGCGGTCTGGCCGGTTTGGCCGAAAGGGTGTTGCGATCAATTTTGTGACTGATGATGAAGTGCGAATTTTGCACGATATTGAGCAGTACTATAGTACCCAGATTGATGAGATGCCTGTTAATATTAATGACATGTTATAGTGTACCCGGACTGGATACTGCTGTATATTACTGAGGCGAGGAATGGGGTTGTCTGCACGCTGTACACATATAAAAAAAAAATATTCGTGCATAGTGTTAATATGTATAATTTATTGAATTTATCATTTTCATCTATATCTCATCTTGTGATAATTTCAGCCAATTATCTCTATTCTGCACTCTTGTATAGGTGCCGATAAACTGGGGCTCCGTTGCCATAGCAACAGCGATTGACAGGACGCGAAAAAATAATAAACATATATCATCTCCCACAACTATCTGATAATAAATTGAGACCTGCTTCCAACACACGTATTTAATCTTTATACACAAATCACAATCCTCGACTGAAAACCAAACAACCTGCCACAAATGTACAGAAGAAAGAGGCAGGAAGCGGATGAAGGATCGAATATACGCGTGGTTACACGATGTAGAGGTCGCAACGACCGAGAGACCAAGGCAAACTCTGCAGTCATTGTGGATACAAACTCTGAATCGCGAACCGAGGTGTCAGTACGAGTAGGCTCAGCAGACATGGCCAGCAGTAAGACGTATACACTCGATCGTGTATTCGGGCCTGAAGCGGACCAGAGCATGATCTTTGACGAGGTTGTGTCTCCGGTGGTGGATGATTTGCTGGACGGGATGAACTGTACGGTGTTTGCCTATGGACAGACCGGCACAGGGAAAACGTAAGTTACAAAGAAGACTGAACGAAAAGAATTAGAAGCAAACGGTGCTAACTTAATTATAGGTACACAATGTCTGGTGACGACTCGATATCCGACGACAGCTATGCCCACGAGGCAGGTATAATCCCCCGAGTCCTATACAAGCTTTTCAACTGCCTGGAACGCAAAGACTGCGCAGTGACATGCTCATTCATGGAGCTATATAACGAAGAATTACGAGACCTGCTAGATGAGTCCGGCGATGGTAAAAAAGTACGGATATTCGACGATTCGGCGAAAAAATCCGTCACAATACAAGGTCTATCAGATTGCTACATCACCTCAGCTAAGAACGGCCTCAAGGTCCTCCAAAGTGGCCTTAGCAAACGACATGTCGCAGCTACTAGAATAAACGACTTTTCCAGCCGGTCGCACACAATATTCACCTTGAGCGTGGCTATAGAACATGGCAACGGTGACTGTACCCGTGGGAAGATCAACCTAGTGGATCTTGCTGGGTCTGAAAATGTTGGCAAATCCGGCGCAGAGAACAAACGAGCCAGAGAAGCCGGCCTAATCAACCAAAGTCTACTGGCTCTGGGGCGTGTTATCAATTCTTTAGTGGATAAATCACCTCACGTGCCCTACCGAGAGTCCAAGCTGACACGGCTGCTCCAAGACTCTCTGGGAGGACGAACCAAAACATGTATTATCGCAACAATAAGCCCTGCTCAGGTCAATATCGAGGAAACCCTGAGCACACTGGAATATGCCAGTAGGGCTAAAAACGTCAAGAACAAACCACAGGTCAACTCCACAGTGGCCAAAAAGACCCTGTTGAAGGACTACGCGGCTGAAATGGAGCGAATGAGACAGGATCTGGTTGCCACACGCAAAAAGAACGGTATTTATATGGATCAGGAGAACTATAACGAGATGATTGCCGACACTGAGACACAAAAGATTCTGGTAAATGACCAACAGCGCAAGCTCGACACAATCGACAGCCAACTAAAGGCAGCTCGAGAACTAGTGGAGAACACAAGGCAGCAGCTGAAAAAGGTCAACATCGAACTCGAAACCACGTCGCAGGACCTAACCAAAACTATGTCAAACCTAACAAACACAGAGACTCAGCTCAGGAATACCAGACGAGCCCTGAAAAACGAGACGAGCATGCGCAAAGCACATGCTAACACAGAGTCCCAGCTCCAGTCCATGGGCCGTGATTTACTCGACACACTGGACCAGACAATCGACGATGTCAACACTTTGGTAGACAAAGTGCAGCAGAAATACGAAATGGAGCAGCGGGCTCACCAGGTGATATCGACAGCCTCTGGAAACATCACTAGCTGTGTGGGCACTGTGTATCAGCAGCTACAGTCCTACTCTGGAGAGCATTCACAACTATTTAATAACCTTCACGAACGACTGACCGGCCTAGTCAATGATGAAGTATCCAAGATTGAGTCCGTATCAGATCATGTAATGACCAGCTTGTCCAACTTGGATTCAATGACGAGCAATCTGAAAAGTGCCACTGCTGACGCTGAATCCAATGCCAACAACATGTTCAGCAATGTTGACCAGGTGCGTGAGGACATCAAATCGAAAGTGCGCCAAGGGCTCAACACCCTATCTACATCGGCTACAGGCATCTGCCAGCAGATCCAGCAGGAACTGGACAAGTTTGAACATGACATTCAATCGCCGGTCGACCACATTGTCAAGTTGGTCAAAGATGCAATGGTTTCCCAGCAGGGGCACTATGAACGAAAAATTGGAGACCTTGAGGAGCTTCAAAGGCTCATGGCACAATCTGCAGAGGAGTCGCAAAAATCGCATATGCAGAATCGACAAGTTCTTGAGCAGGAAATGAAGCAGGCTGCAAATAAGCGAGAAGCGTTACTTGCACAGATGTCCCAGCTCATGCAAGAGTGTGCAGACTCTGAGAGTCGTATCGCCGCACAGGTCGCACAGCAGGACTACCACCAAGAGATTTCTCAATACGTGGACAAGACTAAAGCCATTGTGAAATACGAACAAGACGGTCAAACCAAATACCAGGCGCAGCAAAACGAAATTGCGTCAAAGTTAAACGGTATATCCACTGTGATTGACCAGCAGAAACACCAACTCACCGGTGTCACTGATCAGTTCAAGCAGCACGCTGAGCGTGCAATAGACCAGCAAGTTGCTGCCGTAGACCATAATATTCAATCGCTGGATCGGTTTGTAGAGACTTTTGGGGCTCAAAACAAACAGCACGGCCAGCAGATTTCTGGCCAAGTGACTGCGGTATGCGAAAACTTCCAACAGGTGCTTGAAACCATGACGGAGTCTCTTGCAGACATGAAGCAGCATTTATCAACCGCATCGACTTGGCAGGACACTGTGGCTACAGATTCCTGGAACGAAGTCGAATCCACCAGTCTCAAATCTCTGGATCAGATTCGCTTGGCAGCTAACAGCCTGGCACAGATGCAAACTCAGGGACCCTCTGGGAGCACTCCCAAGAAGCGAAAGATGTCGTTTCCCACTGTGCTCCCCAGGACAGACGAACGAAGCCCACTAAATGACATTTCACAATCTGAGAACGAAAATAAGCCCGTAGTAGTAGAGGACGAAAAGGTCAGTGAAAAGAAGCTTTCGACTGAAAAGCGTTCTGCCATGCCTGTATCTACTATTCCTCGAAAGCGGCTACGAAGGTGAGGGTGAGGGTTTGTCTAGAATTTCATCCTGTTGATCGTTTGATTCCTGATCGTTCTCATGTTCTTGGTTCAGTTTTAATAAATTTCGTAACTGCTCGGACCGGTCTTTGACTGCCTGAACCAAGTCATAAGTATCCCGTATTGTCCCATGAGGAGTTCTTTTACGTAATGTCGTCGTTGTACTACTAGTTCCATCAATAAATAATTTAATAGACGACTGATGATCCTGGCCCATCCATGAAGGAGTGCTAGAGGCCATTGCGCTAACATTTGTAATTTGCCACGATGGAGACAGCGAGCTGTAGTCAATCACCTTTTGATCAGCATCAAAGTCCACAATTAACGATACCTCGTCCTTCTCACGGTCAAGCAGCTCAGCCGTGGGATTAAAATCATCGTCCTCAAACACATATTTCACCTCAGGATAGATAGTTTTTGTGCTGAATGCTCCTCCACTACTACTACTATTAGTAGGCTCACTGCCTGTGCTTTTTATGGGATCGTTACTGTTATTTGGCGATGGTGAGTTCACGGAAGAAGCAGCATTCGAAGATGAAGATAGAGAAGACGACGACGATGCCATACCTCCAATTGTGTACTTCGACTGGTCCCTCACCATTACCATGAATGGAAGAGAGTTTTGCTCCATTTCTGTCTGGATGTAATGTGTTTGTGATGTGTGTCAGATAGAAACTGTGGGGGCAAAGAGGGTAAGTCGGGAGATTCCAAAGGTCATCGCGGCGCTGGGTGAGTCAATTTTTTCTCTCCTTTTTTTGCACAGCACAATTTTTTCCAACACATCAACAACCAAGAATATATTAAGATGTTAGATATCCTGCAGTTTATTGAAGAGAAAGGTGGTAATCCTGAACAGATCCGAAGATCCCAAAAGGCTCGAGGTGACCCTGTTGAGATCGTTGATGAAATCATCAAAGAATATGGCGATTGGGTCAAGATTCGGTTCCAAGCCGATGAGATGAACCGTAAGATCAATGCTGTTCAGAAAGAAATTGGCAAGAAATTCAAGGTATGTGCATTCCTAATGTCACTTTTGTGATTAGATTGATATCTGACACTTCTAATTTTTTTTTCCTGCAGAACAAAGAGGACCCAACAGAACTCCAGGCTGAAAAGCAAAGCCTAGTTACCCAGAAGGAAGAGATTCTGAAAAAAGAACAGGAAGCCGATAAGCAGCTGCGTCTAAAGGTTAATACTGTAGGTAACATTGTTCACGAATCGGTTCCAGTGTCAGATGATGAGGAAAATAACGAATTGGTCCGAAAATGGGCTCCAGAGGGTGTTGTGGTCGACGAGGCTCAACGGGCTCCATTGTCACATCACGAAGTCTTGACGCGAATTGATGGCTTCGACCAAGAACGAGGAACCAAGATTTCCGGTCATCGAGGTTACTTTTTGACCAACTATGGTGTGTTTTTGAATCAGGCAATGATCAACTTCGGGTTGGACTTTTTAGCTAAACGAGGCTACACTCCATTGCAGGCTCCAGTCATGATGAATAAGGAAGTCATGGCCAAGACTGCTCAATTGTCGCAGTTTGACGAGGAACTATACAAAGTGATTGACGGCAGTGATGAGAAGTACCTTATCGCTACATCTGAACAGCCAATCTCTGCTTATCACTCTGATGAATGGTTTGAACAGCCAGAACAGCAGTTGCCAAAGCGATATGCTGGTTACTCCACTTGTTTCCGACGAGAAGCTGGCTCCGGTGGTAAGGACGCCTGGGGGATTTTCCGAGTCCATGCATTCGAGAAGATTGAACAGTTCTGTATCACCGAACCAGAAAAGTCTTGGGATGAGTTTGACCGTATGATCCACATCTCAGAGGAATTCTACAAGGAGTTGGGACTACCTTATCGGTTGGTGTCTATCGTTTCAGGAGAGCTCAATAATGCAGCTGCCAAGAAATATGACCTGGAGGCATGGTTCCCGTTCCAGGGCGAATACAAAGAATTGGTCTCTTGTTCCAATTGTACAGACTATCAGGCTCGAAATTTGGAGATTCGATGTGGAATCAAGAAGATGAACGAGAAGGAGAAGAGATATGTCCACTGTTTGAACTCCACATTGACTGCTACTGAGCGAGCTCTATGCTGCATTTTGGAGAATTACCAGACAGAGGACGGTCTCAAGGTGCCAGCTGTACTAAGAAAGTACATTCCTGGAGAGCCAGAGTTTTTACCATATGTTAAGGAGCTTCCAAAGGACTCCACTTCCACTAAGAAGAAGAAGTAGACGAAAATAATAATTAAGAGTCGATAATTTTTCTGAACCTCTCTATCCACGGGTAGATTTTGTGAACCTCTCGTCACGGATTATTTTCAAACCTGTCCTAAGATGTCCCTCAGATACGGTTGCGATAGTAAAACAGTACAAGCATTTTTGATAATATTTCGATCGCCAACTGATAAGTCACAACGCACTCCATATAATAATGTAGATTAGCTTATCAAGAAGTGTAAAAATATTCTGTGACGATCTCGGATTGTCGATGTTACTACTGAAAACGTTTATCCTTTTTTTAAGACATGGTAGGGCTTTTTCTCCAGGTGCTGCAGCCGTTTCTAGGCATCCACTACAAGTTGGTGATCTCGTTATCAGATCTGGTTGGATCTCGCACGTGCGCTGGTGTAATATTGCTATTTGACTATCATCGCCGCCACCGCTGCTCCCCTAACGCCTCGAGGAAGTTTTTTTTTCTCTACTCGGCACGCCAACCAAAAGACGGAAGAGGCTCAGCATAGCAACAAAGTAAATCACAGCTTACGCATCACAGTTCTTTTTCCCCTTTTTCCCCTCCTACTCTCTTTAATTTTCTGGTGATAAGATCCATTGGGGTAATTGCTTCTGTGGGAGAATTTAAGGTTGGTATATAAGCAGAAAGGTCCGCCACCGCCCTTATCTTTTTCCGTTTCGCTCTTTTCTTTCTCTTTCTCTGTCTCTCTCTCTCTATTATTCATACATTCGATCTGATACAGTATAGTGACTTACCAAATTGTTTTAATTCTTATTTCATTACACTCATCTTTTCAATGACGAACAACGATGAACTCTCGTATTTTGAATTGACATTTCTTACTTTCCAGGCGGTTTTTCAAACCGTCATCATATGTTTCCTGGGTTATGTAGCCGCTCGAAAGGGAATCCTAACGCCAACAGTACAGCGCCATATCTCGACCTTGAATGTTCAGCTGTTTACCCCATGCTTGATTTTTTCAAAGCTAGCTAGCTCGCTTTCGTTGAAAGCTCTAGTAGACATTGCAATTATTCCAGTTTTCTTTATCGCCACAACCTTGGTGTCGTTGGGTTGCTCCCGGTTTGTTTCCCGATTGTTTCGTCTCAATGTGGGCGAACGAAACTTTGTAACTGCGATGGCAGTATTCGGGAACTCTAATAGTCTTCCAGTCTCCTTGACAGTGGCGTTAGCATATACTCTGCCCAACTTGACCTGGCCCGACCTGGGTAATGACAACCAAGATGATGTGGCGAGTAGGGGTATTCTTTATCTTTTAGTGTTCCAGCAGCTGGGGCAGATCCTGAGATGGTCTTGGGGTTATAATACTCTGCTGGCTAAGGGCCAAGACAACAAGCAGCATGCATACAATCCAGAGGAAGAACCGGATGTTGAACAACAACCTCTGATTGGTAACAATCGAGATGATGATGAAGAAGGAGAACAGTTTGATGGAAACCCACAGGGCGCTAGTTGTAGCAGCGCTAATGCCAATGCTGGTGGAAGTAACCAGGGCAACAATGAGGATGTCGAGCCGCACGAGCCGCACAGGTACCACTCAATCTCTCAGAAACGATCAGATCATCAGATATCGACGACTGCTGTCTCGTCAAATACTAGCACAGATTCCTTGATTAATTTGATGCAAAGGAGATCCAGTTTCTTTTCCCACATGGGCGATAACAATAGTAATGGGGACCTTGGACGGTCTTCCTCTATGCTGAACAAGCTGTGTAAAAAATTGGCCAACGTATATCAACGTGTTATGGCTTTCATGAACGTCCCGCTGTGGTCAATGTTGGTGTCTATCATCGTGGCCTCGATTCCACCGGTAAAACAGGAGCTGTTTGAAAATAATGGATTTCTACAGAGAACTATTACAAAGGCTATTGATCAGCTTGGTGCTGTAGCGATCCCGATGATCTTAGTCGTGCTTGGGTCCAATTTGGCTCCTAATAATGAGTCTGTCCCGAGCGCAAACTATCACAAAATTGTGATTGCATCGCTATTGTCCCGAATGATTCTTCCGTCCGTGATCATTTTGCCATTGGTAGCATTGAGTGTCAAGTTTATCCAGATATCTATATTGGATGACCCAATCTTCTTGCTAGTGGCGTTCATTCTTACAATTGCCCCTCCAGCGATCCAGTTGTCGCAAATTTGCCAGCTCAACCAGGTATTTGAGAAAGAAATGGCTGGTGTGCTGTTTTGGGGCTATGTTGTCATGACCTTGCCAAGTACCATATTCATAGTTGTATCTAGTTTGGAAGTTTTGGAATGGGCAGGTACAACTGTGTCTTAATTGGCGAGATACAGTGGAAAGGATATATCTCGAGAAGATTATCATGCTGCCATCTCCTTTCTTCCCTCCCGTATAGCATCTTCTAATGATTGATAGTAATTTCTAAAAGACTTATACTCTGCTCTTAACCCACACGCAACATCCGACTCAAGTGTCGAGAACCAAGGTTTCACCGAAGTCGTCTTTGCTGTATTCAATGTGTATTTCGATTCGTAGTCGCGGTAAAAGTCGCCTTCTGTACCGGTAGTACATACAAACGCCGGATAAACTACTTCCTCAACAATGATCGCATTATCTCGTACTACCCTGCACAAATCATCATAACTGCAAGTAACTAAAAGGTCGTCTTTACCACCACGGCGCACCGTGAGGTTGCCATATTCTTCTCCTCGACAATCCCGAACGTTGCCGTCAAATTTTGATATAGTTAATGGTGGTGTGTCTGGGAGTGTTGATTTCACTATAAATGAGTTTTGGGTAACTTGGAAATCGGTATATGTTTCTACTGCAAAATTCTCACAGTCCGGATTGTTGCACGAGTTATCACACTCGTTCTCTAAGTCGTGATCATCGTCAATTCCGTGATGGTGCTTAGTAGTAGATTTAGGGTTAGCTTTGGTAGCATGATGTGTTTCGAGGATACCATTTTCCTGTTTACCATGTTTCTTGAAGTTTTCTTCGTCATAGTTCTCAATGTCATCATCTTCGTAGTCTTCATGGTCATGTTCATCGCCCCAGAGCAATCTTCTTCGACGTTCTTTCTGCAACTGTTTAAGTTTCTCCAAATCCGACTGTTTTTCTGACTGTTCATTTTTCTTCTTGGCACTTTTCAGTGCCTGCTTCTGCTTCGACACTTTGCGTCTCGGACGAGCCATTCTCTAGAGATGGGAGGTCTTCTATTGGTGGTTGAGTCTATAGAGGTTTGTATAACGAGTCTGTGCGATGGGGTGAACATAGGTTTATCAAGAAAATTGAGTTCGTGAACCTGTTACCCGGATGTGTCCGAGCTGGAAATATGATATGACGAATGATCCAGTTATTCACAATGGAACTGGAGAGATTACACAGACCACCTTATTCCCTATCTTTCTCTGTATTTCTATGTAAGAAGCAATTGTAATAGTATAAAAAGCTGTTTCGTTTGGCTCTGCTGCAAGGCTATTGTGAGATGTTGGCGCCGCATGCGGCGAGCTTGCCTAATTCCATCGAATACTTCTTTTGAGGGTTCAAGCCACGCATTGCCGACATTACTTCGTTAACAAATCAAAATTAATGATTTAGAGGTTCTCCAATAGAAAGCCTGAATAATCAGCTGTTTCAGTCTTTATCCGATCCCCATCCCTTTTTAGGTAGGCACTCCCAACTAGCAAACTCATCCTCTGAACTGCAAGTATAACGCAAATATGAGCGACAATCAGAATGACTGGAACACGAAATTGAAAGGGAAAAGAATTGTCCACGAGACAAAGGATGTATGTTATTCTGTATATTTCTGGCAGCTCAAGAGTGATATATCAAGGTGCTAATATTGAGATAAAGCAGCATGTGGGCGATTCAACCTTTCTTGCAACCGAGTTGCCACAACCGAGCAGAGTTCTAAAGCCTAATGATCTAGCTACTCGTGATTTTCATCCTGATCGCTTGAATGTCATGACTGACGATCAAGGGAATGTTAAAAGTACTTACTACGGCTAATATGGAGTGTGTTATACGGATGTGCTATTTTCAAAAAAAAAAAAAAAAAAAAAAAAAGAGTAATACATTGTCTATTTATTCCATTTATCATTCTGTTTTCAGTAAAAATACCCCTTTGGAACACATATTATTATTATTTTTATTTTTTTTCATTCAAGCATTCAGTGATCTCAACGCAATCGGTATCCTTTTAAACTGTTCTCGGGGTGATAACCACAATTCTCTCTTAGGTTATTGCTCGTCAGAGTCTTTATGATATCTATACTTATATCCGCCGAGAATTCTGTGAGTGGTATTGATAAATTAGCTTCTCAGACATGCAAAGTTGTCTAAACTTTATTATTTATGCCCAGGCAATATATCGATACAATAGTTCAGTAGATTTTTTTAAAAAAGTGTGAGCCTCACAGAAATGATGGCATATAGTGTCACTTAGTGTAATTTTCCTTCAAATTTCTGCTGTCCTTTTGGCCAAGTGGCTAAGGCGTGGCACTCGTATTTTCTTAAAATTTACATGGTGAATTTTTAAAGAAGCATGTATGATATGCCAAGATCACCGGTTCGACTCCGGTAGGGGACAATTTTTCGAGTTTTTGTTTTTTGATATTATTTTTGGCATATTTTTATTTTAGAAAGGGATATGAAGAGTACTTACACGGTCCAATACAAAGCATTACGGTATTTCACCAATGTACAATGCAAACTCCACAAATAATTCTAGTAATGCCTTTATATTTTTTACATTCAGATCCCGCGCCCGAGCACATTGATATTCCCGTTCACAACTCCCATCTCCGAAATTTTTGTACCTACACACATATATCGACAGACCTAATCGAGAATCACAATGGACTTTGAGTCACGCACGAAGGCACTTTTTGATCAAAATTTTGATCCATCTATACTTGGAGACACCCCAGAAATCTCTGGGCTTCGTCTAAGGTCAAAAGCACGCGAGTATGAGCCGTCAGATCGCCTACCACCGCATCTAGCTGCAAAAATTCAAAAAGCACAGAAAAAACAACCAGGAATGAAAAAGGTATTGCCAGTAGCATCTAGAAACAATGTCACAAGTACAGATCAACAGATGATTGAGGGTGGAGCCCCAGGAAATCAAATAGTTCTAAGACAGCAAAATCAACAGAAAACACATGCATCACTACCGTCATCATCAGCATCAGCATCCGCATCCTCTCTATCTGCATTCCAATCCGCCATGATTCCCGAAAAACCACAGTGGCATGCTCCTTGGAAGCTTATGCGGGTAATATCGGGCCATCTAGGTTGGGTACGCTGTGTCGCTGTAGATCGGGATAATGAATGGTTTGCGACTGGATCAGCTGACCGGACTATCAAAATATGGGATTTGGCCTCTGGAAAGCTAAAGCTTACACTTACCGGCCACTCTTTGGCAGTTCGAGGATTGGCAGTGTCGGATCGTCATCCATACATGTTCAGTGTAAGTGAGGACAAGCAGGTGAAATGCTGGGATTTGGAGCATAACAAGGCAATGAGGGATTATCATGGACATAAAGGTGGAGTCTACACATGTGCGGTTCATCCCACATTGGATCTTCTTGTTACAGCAGGCAGGGACTGTGCTGCTAAACTATGGGATATCAGAACTAAAAACGCAGTTCATACTTTGGATGGACACAAGGACTCTGTTTCAGCAGTGTGTACTCAAGCATCTAACCCTCAAGTTATCACTTCATCATTTGACAAAACCGTAAGATTATGGGACATTGTAGCCGGTAAGACTCAAACTACACTGACTCACCACAAAAAGAGTGTCCGAGCTCTCGCACTTCACCCCGATGAGTTCACTTTTGCCTCCGCAAGCACAGGAAGCATCAAACAATGGAAATTCCCCGAGGGTTCGTTGATCCAATCATTTGAGGAGGGTCAAGAGACTATTCTCAACTCTCTGAGCGCAAATGCCGATGGGGTGTTGTTCGCTGGAGGGAACGATGGCAGTCTAGGGTTTTACGACTGGAAGACTGGGCATCAATTCCAACAGTTTGTTACTACTCCTGTGCCGGGATCATTAGACTCCGAGAGGGGCATTCTGGCGAGTTCGTTTGACAGATCTGGATCCCGATTGATCACTTGCGAGACCGACAAGAGTATAAAGGTGTGGCGAGAGGATCCAAACGCAACTTCTGAATCGCATCCAGTCAATTGGAGGCCCTCACGGGCAAATCCCAGATACTGATAGGCATATCTTGGAGGAAAATGGTATATCTGATCTTTGAGAGATAGAGCTATTGTCCCAGGTCTCTCAAAAATTGCTGGTTTGTCCAACAGTGAAGTTTTAGCCGCACACTGGAAAGTGGCTAACGGGCGATATTCGCACCCGCCGCCAGTTACCGATTTGACCCGAGCTATCTCCGAGGCTGATGACTCAAAAAATTTTCTGATATAAATATTGTTATCTCCATTTTTGTTCTTGTGAGATTCCTCTTTTTGTTATTGTAGTAATATTATTTTTTTTTTTTCAAGTGTTGTTAATCTCAAATCCTTTTTGAATCTTAAAAATGACTGCTAGTGAATACCAGGAGCTTTCTGCCGACAACTTGATCACCAAAGTTACCTCCACCCCAAGTGGACCAGATTTGGAAACTAACCAGCACACCGACCATATGGTCGAAGTTGATTGGGACTTGACATTGGGTTGGGGAACACCATACCTCAAGCCTTTTGCCCCATTGGAGCTTGCTCCAACCTCATCTGTTTTACATTATGCCGTAACATGTTTCGAAGGCATGAAGGCTTACAAGTCCGAGAATGGAGAAAAAGTACGAATGTTCAGACCTCGAGACAACATTGCACGACTCAACGACTCTGCCGAGCGAATCTGCCTACCAAAGGTCAATCCAGATGCCGCTCTCACACTTCTGGAAAAATTTCTCGAGCTAGAACACAAATTTATCAAGCCGGGACATTACATCTATCTCCGACCTTTACTTATGGGAACAGACCCAAACCTGGGAGTCAAGGCCTCTAACAAAGCTAAATTCATGATTATGGCTACTCTAATGCCAGTGCTGAACTCTTCACCATTGAGGCTGTACTGCTCTCCACCAAACGCGATTCGGGCCTGGCCAGGTGGATTCGGTTACGCCAAGCTTGGTGCTAACTATGGCCCATCCTTGAAGGCCAACCAGGACTGTTTAGCGGCCGGATACTCCCAAGTCTTGTGGCTATTGGGCGAAGAGGGTGTTGTCACAGAAGCGGGTGCCTCCAACTTGTTTGTTGCTATGAAAAACAAGGAAACTGGCAAAACCGAAGTTTTGACTTGTTCCTTGTCTACTGGGGTGATCCTTCCTGGTATTACTCGAAAATCTGTCTTGCAGGTTTTGGGTGAGAAGTTCACAGATGCCACTGTTGAAGAGCGAACCTTCACTATCAAGGATATTGAGCAAGCAGCTGAAGAAGGCCGATTGGTTGAGGCGTTTGCTGTGGGAACTGCATACTTCGTTGCCCCAGTTGAGGCCATTAGAACTCCAGAGGGTAAGGTTGTGCAATTGTCTACAGACTCTAACGATATGTATGGTGAGTATTCTGGTTACGCAAAGAAATACCTCGGTGATATCATGTGGGGACGAGTTGATCACGAATGGGGTCACGATGTGGCTATTTAAATGTTTGTAGAGACGACATGAGATAGTAATGATTATGACATTTTTTTTGCCATGATTTATTTCTAGAATCGAATATGACTGATGTGTGAGTACTGTTGATAATAGTTTCCGGGCTTCGTTACAGTATTCTATATGAGCCTGGAAAAGGTGAGTTATCACGTGATGGCATGTCAAAACTAGAGGTAGCATCGAGAGCCTTGAGCCGCACAGTGCGCCAAAAATTTTTTATCGAACCCTAATGCGTTAATCAGGGACCAGAAAAAGCTGACACCAATCGACCGAGCAGAAATATCTTTCTTCGTGGTTACATTTCCATTCAATGGGTCATGAGATATCGAAGCATGTCACACTAGGATTCCAAAAATACATCACGCTGGGATCTCAATTCATGTCACGCTCTTGGTAATTGATAATTACATACTGTTACATTTTCACTAGCATACACGTGGAAACATCCGGATCAGTCCACACCCATACACTTCCCACAAGTGTATTAATAATTGGCCACGGGGTGCCTTGAAAAAAATAATTCGCATTCCACTGTACAGGTATTATGATCGATGATCATGCATCGATACATTTCTAATTTCCGGATGCGTTGCATCTAACGAACACAATGTTTGCTACTGCTATAGTATAACCTTACACGAAGGATGTTAACAAATGTAAAAGCCTTGCCCCTGCCACTAAAGCCAAACCGCCCAGAGCCGAGCATTGCCGGCCAGTAAAACAGCGAAAATTTTTTTCACTAAGCATCGGACACCGCAAACACTATAGAGCACGCCTCGATGTTTCGTGTAGGTGCATTAACACAATGCACTGCCGTGCTATTTTTCCTTTAATGGAATTTTCCGGTGCATGAAAACGCCACTCGTGTTTACTTGTCTAACGTAAAAAAAGAATGCGTGAAAAGTTTTTTCGAGAAACATCGAGAATAGGCTTATTCAAAAACTATATAAGGACGACAATTCTGCCTCAGAAATCTACAATCAAGACAATCAAGAACTTCTACATTCTAAAGACAAATCTTTTACAAAACAGTTCACCAATCAATAATCACAATGAAATCCTCAATTACTCCATCTCAATCTGCTTCTTCCTCTGCTTCCACCAAGTCTGGATTCCGAGCATCTCTGAAGAGGGGTCTCACTAGCATCTTGACTCCAGTCAACAAGCGAGATATGGCCCAGGTCGAACAATTGGCCTTCATCAAGGCTCGATAAAAAGAACGAACAAGCCAGAATTTTTGATTTCTCAGAAAATCCAAAAAAAAAAAAAATTAAAAAAAAAAAAATTAAAAAAACCAGAAAGAGAATATGCATTCTCTCATGCCATTCCTTTATTTATTAATTATTCATAGACTTCAATAATATATTACCTATTTTGCATTTTTTTATATCAATGGTTTCCTTATCTCAATATTGTTTCTCATCTCATTTCGTATCAGATCCAAGTGCGGCTCAAATCCTCTAGCAGGGCCCCTCCATTCACCATTTTACTTATTCCCTACTACGTGGGGCTGGACTGAAATTTACCCCCATCTAGTGGGGAGGCCAATCTGAGCTCTCCACACCTATTTGCTAGGACGTCGCCCACACATCTACGCAATCTCACTTGCCCACGGATAGAAAGGAAAGAAAAAAGGGAATAGCACCGCACACACATCAACTATGCCGAATGCCCCGAAACGAATCAAAACGGAAGATGAAGACGGATATACCTCAGATTCGCAGAGGCCGTCTGGATCGTATGTTTTGTGACTGCAGCATCTCTCTGTACTAACCACCAAATACTAAAGTTGCGAGACTTGTAAGACAAGAAAAGTGAAGTGCGATAGAACCAGACCTTCCTGTAATTGGTGTCGGAGGAACAGTATGTCGAGACGAATATCCCATTGGTAAAGCTGTTACTAATTGCTGCTGTTCACGCAGATGCTGAGTGTGTATATAAGACAAAAAAGAAGCCCGGGTTGAAGCCTGGGTTTGGCAAAGAATTGACCTCAAGAATCGGTATGACTCAAAAATCGATCTAGGAAAAACAGGCATTGAACTAACTTCTTTTTTTCCAAACTCAATAGCTACTGTAGAAGAGGAATTGGCAAGACATGCTACTATGCTGGAAACAATAAGCCAAAGATTGGGGACGAACACGAGCTCGCAGTTGAATCAAAATGATTCAAGCCCTTCACAGCAGCATAATATTCTTCTACACAACCATCACCACAGCCATCCAAGCCATCCAAGCCACCAAAATCACCAAAATCAACAGAACCATTACCATCATGTTCAACAATATCCCCAAAACCACGCTTCCAGTTCTCAAACCCCAGAGAGCCTGTCCAGTAGTGTGCAACAGTCTAACATACCCGATACAGTCCTTGTAAGGGAGCTGATCAACCTCTATTTTACTCGACTATATCCACAGTTTCCAATTTTACACCCAGAGAATACCAAAAAATGGCTTCACAGCGTTGTAAACTCAGGGCTCCAAGAACCGTGGCCAATGCTACTGTATTCAATTGTAACGGTCTCTTTGAAGCTGCTCCCCAGTACAAGACTGACCTCAGAATTGAAAAACACCTACTACGAACATTGTAAAGATAAGGTAATCCTTCAGTCCCTAAATATCACCACAATCGACAGATTGCAGGCACTGGTTATCCTTGCTGTAGAGATGGTCGGCATCTCGAATGGGCCGCAGACATGGGGCATTCTGGCTCTGATCAGCTCAGGCGCCATCCATCTGCGCATATGTAGAGAGGCAGCTAGCAACACGGGCCCAAACAACAACGAGTCTATATCGACAAAGGCAGACGAGGTCCTCCCTGCCGCTGAAAATACTATTGAACTAGAATCACGGAGACGTCTCTTCTGGGGCATCTATATGCTCGACAGATACTCGGCAGTTGCAACTTCATTTGCATTCCGAATCAGTGAAACCGAGATAGACCGAATGCTACCGGTCACAGACGAATTGTGGACTTCAGACAATACTTCAGACTTGCCAAAAACAAGATGGCTCCAGACACCCAACCGGACAGATTACACCCTGAACAATGTCAAATTTATAGACCCCTTTGGATACCTAGTAGAGCTTCTGAGAATCTTGGGGTCCATGCACGATTTCCTACGAGAACCGGTCAACATTGGGTCCCTAACTGACGTGATCCAATGGCAGATGCGCTACCGCCGGCTTGACCAAGAGATCGAAGACTGGTTCAAGGCTCTTCCCGCAGAATTCACCGAATACCAAGCTTTCTCAACTCGAAATTGGAGTCCTATAAAGATTTTAATTTATTCCACGTATCTCACTGCAATCATTCGACTGCATTCGTCGGCTGGATATGCGTTCTTGAAGAGCGAGTTCTTTACGACGTCTCCAAGTGCAGGGCAGAAATGCGTTCAAGCAGCTAAGAATATGACTGCTTTAGCACGACAAGTGAGTGCAGTGGATGGATGGGAACAAATGGGACCTCATTATGCCTGGTGCATCTGGGTTTCTGCTAGGCTCATGCTGGTGGACTGTGTCACTGCACACAAAAATATCCCATCGGAGTTGGAGTTTCTGATACAGCATCTTAGAAGCCTCGGCAAGTTTTGGAAGGTCGCTGCTAGGTACTGGGAAATTCTGAATCTTGTAATTGATGAGGAATTGTCATTGCGTACATCGAAGCCGAATAGCACTGAGATTAGTGAGGACAGTGGCAAGAAAGGATCCAATACCCAGATATTCAGCGACATGAGGCGCAATGCGTACGCACTTGATTTCCTACTATCTAATAATAACAACAATGGAGGCAACAGAGGGGATCAGGACGAATCTCCAGCGATGCCAAACTCTCCGCCGCCTCCAGAGAATGCTGAGCCAGAGAATCTGAATGGTATGTTTGACTGGTTCAATTGGCCAAAGGCTATGGATGGAATCGACACTCCTCAGCTGCAACAGCATTCGCTGGATGAGTACAAGAACATTCTCTCACGAGACGGTCCATTTGAGGACTATATATCAGATTCTCAACAGCAGAACCAAAGTCAACAACAGCAAGACTGGCTGCAAAGAGCTTCTTGATGGCGATAACCACGTGAAGTGGATTTTGGATAATGAGCCGCACGCGGCTCATTACTCTAACGACGTCAGCCGCAGCCTCTCTCCGGAGATCATCTACTCTTTTGTATTATATTTAATCATTTAATTTTTATTTCATTTGTTGACCCTATAGAAACGATTCTAATTTTTAAAATCATTATAAGCCTCCAGACTCATCACAAGAACTTCTAAATCTAGACAAAGCATATTCCTTCCCTCTCCATACATATATCAACATGAAGATCTTATTGTTCGCACTATTGCTTCTGCATATCTGTAGCGCTCAAAAGCATTTGATAAACGACTCCAGTGTCGAAAGTATCATGTCCTCTCTTTGGAAAGGTATCTCCGTCGCAACAGCCTCCCAAACAACTACGGCGTCTGGAAGACGAGCGACTATGGTAACCAGTGATATAGCAGAGCCACCAGATATGCCTCAGCTCACATCTGATTACCGTCTTCCATCTGATTTCAGATGGGGAGTTGCCACGTCCGCTTATCAGGTTGAAGGGGCTGTCAGAGATGATCTAAGAAGTCCATCAATATGGGATGTTTTCTCTCACACCAAGGGATTTGTGACTAATGACGAAACTGGTGATGTAGCGGCTAATCACTACTACCTGTTCCGCCAAGATATCGACCGCTTGAAGTACATGGGTGTCAAATACTATTCCTTCTCGATTTCGTGGTCACGAGTGTTACCATTAGGTAGGCGGTTCGTAAATCGTCTTGCCCTGCGCCATTATCTAGATGTGGCACTTTACACCAAAGCCGCAGGAATGGAGCCTGTAGTGTCACTTCACCATGGAGATATGCCATACATCCTTCAGCAGCGTTACGGTGGGTGGACAAGTAAAGAAATCGTTGCTGAATTTAAAAAACTCGCCGAAGTGTGTTTTGAATTGCTCACTCCCGTGGTCAAACATTGGTTCACTATTGACGAGCCACAAACAATGTGCGAATTGTATTACAGGTATTCCAAAGATCATAGACTTGGAGGAAAGTTTCACATAGATGGTGAACCACGCAATGTTAAATATAACTGTATGCACAATGCTTTGAGGGCACATGCCGTGGCAGCTGACTACTTTCATACTGTACTTGTTCCAAAGTACAAGAATGTCTCACTGTCCATAAAACAGTCATGGGCAATGCCATATCCGCATAACATCTCAGACTATGAGGATATTCAAGCTGCCAAACGACTTCTAGAGTTCACTGCTGGATGGGGCAGCAACCCACTGTACTACGGTGACTATCCAATGTCCATGCGAGAATCTCTCGGAGACAGGTTGCCGCAGTTTGAACCTAATCAGTTAAGGCATGCAACGCCATCTTACTATTCATGGAATGGATACACTGGATATGCTGTATCTGCCCCTAATGGTGGTCTTGAGGCATGTATTTCGGATAAAGCTCATCCATTGTGGCCAGAATGTGCAGACGTAAGGGATACATTGCACGATGGGTGGATATTAGGAAATAAAGCAGGTGCAGGGGCGGCTAAATGGCTAAGGTCCACTCCAGGGCTGTTTGACCTTGGTGTGAAATATATCTGGGATCAGTACAAACCTACTGATGGCGGTATTCTTATCTCTGAATTCGGTACTAGTCCACCCTATGAGTCGCAAAAGCCGGTGCATGAAGCCAAGTACGATACTTTCCGTGTAATCTACTTTGCTAGTTATTTGGAAAAGATCTTGAAACTAGTTAATGAAGACGGAATCAAGATCATAGGGGCCTGGTGTTGGTCAGCGCTGGACGGCTTCGAATGGAGCAATGGATATGGGACTAGGTTTGGCTTGGACTATGTCGATTTTGACACCCAGGCCAGGCACTTCAAGAAGTCGTTTTTTTACATTTCTGAATTCTTCAGACATCATATTAAACATTAGCATTAATTACAAAAATAATCCATATAGTTAGATTACTCAATCCATCCGCCTTGCTTACAAAGACCGTAAAACAACGACTTGTCATTTTTCAGCAAATTGTCAGGCGTATCAAACTCTGCAACCTGTCCTCGATCTAGCACAATTATTCGGTCACTATCCATTATGGTATTTAATCGATGAGCAATCGTTACAATGGTCTTATGCTTGAAATGAGAACGAATCGTCTGCTGGACCAGTTTATCTGTCTCAACATCTACACTAGCTGTGGCCTCGTCAAGCACCAGTACATTTGACTCGTGTAACAAAGCCCGACCGAGGCATATTAATTGTCTCTGACCGGCCGAGAGGTTTGATCCTCCTTCACTGACTGTTGCATCCAAACCTCCGAGCTGATCAGACACAAAATCATGCAAATGAGCTAGACCCAGTACACGCCATAGATCTGTGTCAGTGTAGTTATTGAACGGGTCTAGATTTTGTCGAATAGTGCCTTCCAGTACTTGGGAATCTTGTGGAATTATACTCAAGTGACTCCGCAAATCGTACAGCCCCATTTGAGTAATGTCCAATCCATCCACGCGAATAGTACCTTCAGTGGGCTCAATAATTCGGAATAGTGCCATTACAGTGCTCGTTTTCCCAGCACCAGTTCGCCCAATAATAGCCACTTTCTCTCTTGGTTCGATTTGAAAGCTGACATTCCTTAGCACTGGCTCGAAATCCTTTCGATATTTGGTAGAGTAATTGTCGAACACGATCTTGCCATCATGGGGCCAGTAGGCTGGTGGTCGCCTAGATTCGACAATGGAGCTAGCCTCTCCTTGCAAATCACAATAATCCAATACACGCTCTACTCCGACGATTGAGGTTTCTAGATTTACAATCGCTCTAACAATATGATTCAGGTGATCAGTGACCTCCAAAGTATACGTCATCATGATACCAATCAGTCCTGGACTGAACTTCTTGTTGGCCGCACCCACAACGATGGTACAAGCAGTGGTCAGAACAATCGCAGCTCCTACAGTCTGTAATCGGAATGATAACCATCGATTCATACTTCGAAAAAGAAATATTGCTCGGATGTTGATATTTATGCTAGCTTCATTGACGGTCTCAAATCTTTCAGACTGACCAAACGCTCGAATTGTAGATACACCATTCAATGACTCTTGGAAATGAGAGAAAATAGGACTTCGAGACATGCTATAAAGCCGTTTGATCTCTCTAGAAGCAGATTGGTAGTATCTCTGGTAGTAACTATACAGAACCGAGAGTGGGATGATGAAAAACAAAATTGCAGGGGCAGATATCACAACTACAGCCAGAGAGAGTGTCAGCCTAACCACAGTTTTGACGATGTCTATGCAAGCTGCAGGCAAGCCTTCGTCGAGCTCATTTATATCCGATGAAAATCGATTGATAATTCTCCCCACAGGTGTGGTCTCAAAAAATGACATCGGTGATGCCAATACGCTTCGAGCCATACTGTCATGCAATATCCTGGATGCACTAAGACCACAAAACACTCTGGTAGCGATCTTTCTCAAAACGATCAAGAGTGACTCCAGGAACCCAAGTAAGAAATAGCCACCGATCCAAAACCACGCATCGGCGTTGTACCCATGCTTTGCATTACTTTCCACCCAGTACTTTAACCAGAAATTGGTACTTAGAGACAGGACCGCATGTGAGCTTATAATCAACAAGGACAGTGCCAGGGCAAATTTGCCGCACGCAGCAGCGTATCGTATGTAAACATGCCATTTAACACGGCCCTTTGCAGAGGTTTCTTTGATTTTAGCACTCTTTTGGTTCTTAATCTGTGGTGGGAGTGGTTGTAACAGTGGTTTGTGCTGGTCAGACGATGAACCATTTCCATCATTTCCACTATCCTCAGAATTATCTCCTGTTGCCAAATTGTTTGGAGATTCGATATCGACACTGTTTGCAAGAGTGTCCGATCCTTCAGATTCGGATTCACTCATCTCCAATGAAGGCTCATCGTTTGCACCCTGTGATTGATGCAACTGCTCATTATGTTGCCGTCCAAAATCTCGGATCAAATCACGCAAGTGACCTTCGCCTGATCTGACCTGGTCGTATGTGCCACTCTCTACAATAGTCTTATCTTTCAAAAGACTGATTCTATCAGAATGACTTAGCACGTTGATTGCATTAGTACACAAAACCCGTGTCCGCGATGCCAACAGACCACGAGAACTCAAGACATGCCTAATAATATGTCGTCCGACATGCTCATCGACAGCGGATAATGGATCGTCCAGCAAATAAACGTCCGATCGTGCATACACTGCTCGAGCCAAGCTCAGCCGCGCCTTTTGGCCGCCCGAGAGTGAGACACCACGTTCACCTATCTCAGTGTTATCACCATCAGGCAAGATTTCCAGGTCCTGTACCAATGCACAAGCCTCGATAGTCTTCTTGTAAAATACAGGGTCGTACTTGTTTCCAAAAATTACATTTTCCCGTACAGTGGCATTCATGAGCCAGGGGTCCTGTGAAACATAAGCAATTGAGCCCATCACAGTCACCGAGCCACCAAACTTGTGCAGACTCCCAAGCAATGCTTCAACAAAACTAGACTTTCCTGTGCCTACTTTGCCCAAAATGCAAGAAAGCTCACCTCTGTGGGCCACAAAGTTGATATTTTTTAATACAGTAGAATCATCGCCTTCTTTCTCACTCCATCCGAAGGAAGCATTTTCCACCACCACTGATGCATCTCCCCGATTACTAGCCGTTGGTAAACGATTTACAGCATTGGGCTGCAGCTCTTTGCAGCATAGGAAATCTCGGATTCGAGCTAGGGAAACCCCGCAGTCTATAAACTGGGTCAGCATTCGTGGTAGCTCTGAGATTGGACCTGTTACCATATTAAACAAAGTCATTGCCGGGAAAACAATGTCGGAAGTCAGCGGGATGTTTTCTAGCTTTACATACAGTGCAAACGTCAAACAAGAGAAAGCATATGGTACTATTGACCAGATAAACACCAGCCCACAGCCCATGTACATTAGTTGTTTCAAATTTTGCAACTGTAACGTATTACGAACATAGTCTAGTCGAGCCAGGAGTGCATCCTCCCAGTTGTATAGTTTCAGACTTTTGACGTTGGTGATAATTTCAGTAGTCAATCGTGTTCGTTGATCCTTGTATTTCATCTGCTGCTTTCGCATCTTCTTGATCATCCGTGTAAACAACCAGTTCAAAGGCAAGAATACGCACAAAACCGCCAAAACTGACCAAGAGCTCACCCCTAAAAGCTTGCTGAGAGACCATAAGTAGATAAAGAACTCAAAGGGGATCTCCCATAGTGAAGTGACAGTGTAACACATGTTAGCAATTGTAGAGACATCTACTGCCATCATATTAACAATCTCACCAGTGGACCGAGACTCCCGTTCTTGGCTCGCTAGAACAAGAGATTTTCGGTATATGGCATTAGTGAGAGATGAACGGACACCACAAGCTGATCGCAACCCATACTCTCGGCATTGCGATGAAAGAATAGTCCGTACTATAGCTGTGACAAACATCGCTAGAGCTATATAGAACCCAATGGATTTTGGGTGGTTATCATTGTGGCTAC
The DNA here is from genome assembly GCA_030564265.1 of Blastobotrys attinorum. Lineage (NCBI taxonomy): Eukaryota > Fungi > Ascomycota > Dipodascomycetes > Dipodascales > Trichomonascaceae > Blastobotrys > Blastobotrys attinorum. The sequence goes on from JAJLUM010000009.1 coordinate 94,804, forward strand.
TACCGTCTCCGTCCCAGTAGGAGTTAGCATAGAGCAGTAGCTGCTGGAGCAAAAACGGATGCAAAATTCTTGAGGTATCATTAAGAAATTCAAACACTGCACAAGCTAGCATGGTATCGCCAAAGGACTTGCTAAGGGCCCAGATAAAAGCGCTAATCGAGTCTGATTTTCGTGCATTCCAGTGCTTTTCAAATTTGCCGCTGTAAGTGGAAGTGTTGAATCCGTGATCAATGTCGGGCAGCATCTCTGCCGACAATGATCCTTGCGATGCTCTCAGAATTAGCGGGTTCATCCAAGTGAGAGATATCAATGAGTAGATATCAGAATTCGCTAATAATACAGAATCGGATGTGTTGGAATGTGCTTGACGTTTAGGTGTCAGGTATTCCACTAAGCGGTTTGTGTTAGTACAGTGTCATAGAGTTTGAAAAAAATAAAAAACCGAGATGGAAATGAACTTACAGATAAAGATTCCAATTTGAACAAAGAACGATATGCAAACCAAGCTGAAATACAAAAGCGTCGAACTATCATTATAATACATGTTGCAAATCTTTACACCTGTGGTAATAATGCTCATCGGCCAATAGATCAGCATCAAACCGTTAGAAACAAAGGAGCGGCCATACTCCAAAACATGAATCGACAGGCCGATGCATAATGCTACAGCAGAGAGTGCTGGGGTTATTGATCTAACCTCGAACCCATATATCCAATAGCATAACCCTGCGATAGATATTGAAACCGCCAATTGTAAGCTAACAAGTGCCTGAAAACTAGTGTTAGACGTCTTACTGCAAGTGGTCCTCTAGTTACATACCAAATTTCCCGCAAAAAGCCAGGAATAATTTTTTGAATGACAGTGTTTTTTCGTTAGTCTATATGCAAAAAATGGTCCTAAAAGGACCAATAATAACGTTGGAAATAGCTGTAACGGGCCATCTACAAAGCAAGGGCTTAGCCGCCCGTCGTCCCACATCCACTCTGTGGTACTAAAGCAGAAGCGCTCTACGAACGGTTCTTCTAATAGTGAGATATGACTCGACATTATTTCAGATTCCCCCTAATAGATGTCTTGGTGATAATATGACTACGACAGATAATAAGATGGAGTATATATATGGGAGGCGACAAATAGGGGGAAGTGATGTCAAGAAAGAGAGAGAGAGAGAGTATTGGTAGATGAAAATAGAGCAAGGGAGATTTTTTGCAAGGCGCGCTGTGGAAAAGGACTGAGACACAACACTGGGGAACAGTGGCAAAGCAGTTTGAACAGGTGAATCAGGCGATATTATTCAAGATTCTAGTAGAGCACTATTCCTACACCTCGTGTTGCGTTGGTAAATCATTTGATTTTGATCAGAGTGGTTTCAATTAGCGTAGTTCATCGGAGTGCGAAAAGAAGGAGAACTATAATTGTTTTTACTCCGACATTCCGTATCGTGACATCTTAGGAAGGCTACTAGAGGGCCTAATGCAAGATACTGTTGAAACAGCCTTAGATGCTGTATGTTTGAAAAAGACGTTTACTGATTCTCTGAAAATATTGGTGGGAATAGTGCTATAATTAGTTGATTTTTTGATGTATGTTGGCTGCTTGTCTATATGCATGCCGATCCACATATTGAATGAGCCTGCATCACAGCCGCAATAGAACCGACTACTACCAGCTCTGTGATCGAAATACACAGAGAATCCTGGATAGTAGAGGCATGTATATGTGTATATATGTGTGCTGATACTGAGGTACACTAGCAGTAGTTTAATGTTTCCGTACCCTTCCGTAGTGAAACATGGACTAATTAATCCGATTTCAGCAGCACTGGTAACCCATGCTCATCGTGCAGCAGAAGGGATTGGCTTCAATGATGGGTAATTCTCGTATTTTTGACTGTAGTCTAAGTCCAAGATTTTTCTAATAGGGGTACGTTAGGCGAACTTGAAGAGAAATCGCGACATTCCAACAGCGATTGAGATCAGAACTGAATCTCCCGTCGCACCCTTAAATTTCACTGAAGTAGAATTCTGTTGAAAGGGCCTAGAAATATCTATTCTACAAACTTGTTCTTTAGACGTGCATATTTCATCATGTGAGCCGCACCAGATCGAATAAAAATCCGGAATCGGTATATCGGCTCCCTTCTCACAGTTACATAATCTCAGGTGCTAAGGTTGAATTCCCGGATGCGATGCTGAAAGTCTGGGAACAAGAGCCGTTGAACAAGCATATGACATGTAAAGATCCAAAATAGTCAATAAATGCTATTTCCTGTGTCTAATGTAACTATTACATTCAGTAGCTAGTTCGTATCACCCAATTCTCGGAACGTTCCGTGCGGCGCAATCTCGAAAATTTCTCCCAAAAGTTTTTTTTATTTTTTTGAATTTTCCTCTTTCTACTAAGCAACGGTGTATCATCATATACACAGGTACACAATAATAAACTTAGAAAATGAGATTACAGGTCCATGTTCTCTGGAACTCTCAGAAGCAGGGGAATAGAAGAACTTCACGTTTACCCGCTTCCACATCTTCTCCTAATGTAACTCAATCGCCGGTTCAAATTATAACTACTGAACCCGAATATCAACTAAGGTGCTCATTAACTCAGGTAACAAGGCCAAACCAGAGTTTGCAACAAGTGTGTGATGACATCATTCAAAGATTTTCTAAATTATATCCTGACGATGAGTAAGTGCTTTTTGGAAAAAAAAAAAATTTCAACTAGAAGCGTGCGGAGAGCTAACATCTAAGTAGGCCCTTGATAGTGGAAAAGTTCATGGACGCGTACCATTGCGATTTAGATCCGGATTATAAGGTACAGGATGTATTTGAAAACAAAGATACTGTGTATATCGTGTCTTCAGGCTCGACAAATAATAACAACGGTGCATCGTCAAAGAAGAGAAAACTCAGTCTAGATAATACACCAGTGCAAAATACAAAACGAAAAAAGAGACGGAGTTCTATTTGGATGGAGCATAGCAGTATTAACAGCAACACTAATACCACTACAAGTAATAATACCCCTTCTGTCTTTGATAGACCTAGACCTCGATCGGGCTCTATTGAGCTGAGTGAAGGGCCGACGATAGATGATTTCATCCCTGAATCTGACCATGAAGACCAAGTGAATGGCGGGAACTCGTCAGTAGTGCTAGCTCCGCCTGCTAATACTCAGCAAGCAGTATATGACTTTGTAGATCCACACAAACCACCTTCTCCTACTCAGCAGCCTCTGTCCGGTGGCTTGGGCAAAAAAGTGGTGGATTTGAAACCTCCTGGAAGCGGAGACAATCATGATGAAACTCCATCGAAATCAAGGAATAAGCCACGAAAAAAGGCCAGCAACAATAATAATATTATTAATTCACCGTCTCCTGTCAATAGGAAGAAACTGCAAAGTCCCGTAGCATCCAAAACTCAATCAGTGATTGCTTCAGAGAGCGACACGTTGGACTTTAATGCGTTGATGCTAAAACGTGCTCAGGCACAATTGCATTCGTCTGGAGTTGAGGACCTCTCCTCGGATATTTCCACTGAAGGGGATTCTACAAAGAAGGTTCAGCGTGCGGCAGAACGAGCTGAGAAGCGGCAGAAGAAGCAACGAAAGACTAGTAATGAAGTTCCAGGCTCACAGAGTAAGACTGTTGGACCTGCTGCCATTGATGGAGAGGAAAGCAAGAAGGAGGAGCCAGAGGAGGAGAAGCGAAAGAGAGAAGCAGAGCAGGAAAAGGAGCGGAAGCAAGAAGAGTTGAAGAGACGACGTGAGCAGGTGCGTAAGCAGAAAGAGGAGAAGAAGCGGCAGGAGGAGGAGAAGAAGGAGGAGGAGAAGAAGAAGGAAGAGGAAAAGAAGAAGGAAGAGGAGAAGAAGGAGGAAGAAAAGAAGAAGGAGGAAGAGAAGAAGAAGGAGGAGGAGGAAGAAAAGAAGCTTCAGGAAGAAGAAAAGAAGAAACAGCAGAAAGAGGAGAACAAGAAGAAGGAGGAGGAGGAGGAGGAGGAAAAGAAATTACAGGAGGTTCTGGCCAGTGAGGCCAAACGCAAAGCTGAAGAAGATCGTCTCGCCCAGGAGAAGGCCAAGGAGGAAGAGATGAAGACTAAGCAGGCAGAAGAGGACAAAAAACGAGAGGAGAAAGAAGAAGAAGAGGCCAAAAAACGAGAGGAGGAAGAAGAGGCCAAAAAACAAGCATTAGCCCTAAAGCGAGCCGAAGCGGCAGCCAAAAGAAAGGCAACTATCGCCAGAAAGAAAGAAGAAGCCGCACGCCAGAAGGCTGAAGAGGAACAAGCCCAAAAACAGGCAGAGGAGGAAGCCGCACGTCAGAAGGCTGAGCAAGAAGCCAAGCAAAAGGCGGAGGAAGACCGAGCCGCACACCAGACGGCTGAGGCAGCACAGAAACCTGATGCGGATATGCACCACGAAAAAGTTGACGAAGAAACGAAGAAAGCTGGCGACAGCGATAAACCCTCTGCTCCTGCTGAAGAACCGAAACAGAAAGCTGACGCCGCAGCACAGGCAGACTCATCGTCATCTGACGAATCTGACGACGAGTCCGACTACGAATCTGACGGCCGAGCCAGTCCTGAGCCGCACAAAAAGCCGCGTGCGGTTAGTGCTCCTTCTGGTGGCAATTCCAGAAACCACTCTGAGTCTGAGAACGAAAAGCCGAAGCCGACAAATCTTTCGTCTTTGCAGGTCGAGCATAAGAAAACTAATGACCATGCCTCCAAGTCTTCCAACGATACTGCCGGTAAACCCAGCAATACTGCTAATCCAAGCTCTAACGGCAAAACCACTGTCGGTTCTAACAGTAATAGCGCTAAATCGCCTAATGGCAATAGCGCAAAACTGGAGCTGCTCAGTGATCTCGCGGTGCAGGAGTTCAATGTGCGAGATAAGCCAAATGGCACAGCTCCAAGCAAAAAGCCACTAACTGTCATCAAGCCAACCAATGAGGACAGTGATGAGAGCGAATCTGACTCGGATTCCGACTCAGACTCGGGTTCAGATAGCGACTCGGGATCCAGTGACGATGAGAAATCTAGGAGATCTGATGACGAGAGTGGCGTTCCTCTGGCTAAGCGAGCTGGCGCTCAGAAGTCGCCAAAGAACAAGAAGAGGAACACTGGGTTTTTTGGTCTTCTTAAGGATACCACTGGGCGCATTATGGGTCGATAACTTGGTTTTTTGGTCTTGTTAATGGCACCACTGCGAACTATGGGCCGTTGACTTGGTCCTTGGTCTTCTTCCGGACACCACTGGGCGAATTATGCGCTGCTAACTTGGTTCTCTCAAAAAAAATACCGTTGATCGAGTCTTGGGTGTCTCCGCCTACTCGGTGTGTATGATTCACTAATTATTTTATTTTATTTTACATTTCATATTCCCCATATTGGTGTGTCAGCCGTTCCGTAGTTTTTTTTTTGTCAGCCGCACACGGAGCCCTCGCCCGAGCGGGATCGTGCACCTGCTCCATGTGGGATGACTCCACACATTGCTGTATTATCAATGTAACATCATGAGATAAGAAAGCCGGACCGAGAGTGGGCTGGACATAAAAGTGGGGAGTACTTAGACTAGAGTATATAAATAGGGCCGAATATCCCCATGGATCCTGGATCTCAGTCAGAGATATTGATCTGTTGGTCGTTGGTCAATTTATTTAATTTTCAATTTTTTATTTTCCTATTAGTTAGTGCCATTGCGAAGAGAATGCCCGACACCGGAATCACAACCGTAAAAGCCTCAAAAGAGGAACTAGAAAAAGGTGAATGGTCCATAGATAACCTCAGAACCATCCTAGAGGCCATATTCTCAGACGGAATATGTGTCCTCGAGGACCTGATCGACCCAGCCCATCTAGACGAGATGAACAAATTCATGGTGCCAGATGCTCTGAGAATTAGAGAATCCACAGACCACTTGAATTTTGGAACAGAAAACGTCCAGCAAGCACCACCTATGCACAAAAAGGAGCTCTTCTTCGACGACTTCTACCTCAATGGCTTGTTGTTCAATGCTATCACCTTCCTTCTGGGCCCACAGGCCAAATGGGACTTCATTAGCGGCAATACCGCCTTGCCGAAATCAGCCCAGAGGCAACCAGTTCATGCCGATGATAAATGCCCCTACATGAACTCGACCTACTACATCATAGCTAACATCCCCATAATTGATTTCAGTCCTGATAACGGCGTCACTGAGTTCTGGCCGGGCACCCATCGAACCCGGTCCCTAGATAGCTACAACGAAGGCAATATCTCTATTCGGACAGAATTGCTGGAGGAACGAAGAAAAGTGAGGCCGCCGGTCCAGCCACATGTCAAGAAGGGCTCAATTGTCATCAGAGACCTGATGCTCTGGCACTCAGGGATGCCGAACCCTTCGGATCAGGTAAGATGCATGTCTGCGCTGGGGTTCAGTGCCAAATGGTGGAAGAACGATACCAAATTCAAAGTGCCTGATGAGGAGACTGGTAGGTACCTCTCTGAGGAGGCTGCCAAGCATGGGATCACAGCGAGAACCCTCGTGGTCAGTGAGAACTACAATGAATCTAAAGATTTGCATGACTTCGAGCTGAACGAGGACCCGATGAACCGTGGGTCCGTCGACTAAACGATCTAATGGATCGTGATTTCGAGGTGAACTAGATCAGGTGAATCGTGTACTCAAAGACTGAATAATCCAGTGAATCGCGATTTCGAGCTGAACGAGATCCAGTGAACTTTGGGTATGTCGACTGAACGAGATCCTATTCTGGTGTCCAGAGGACCACCTACCTGACAATGCCTGAACTATCAACAATGCATACATACATAGATACATATATATAGATGTTTGCGTATCTGTATACACAGGTTCGATCACATCACCCACGGACCTAATCTTAAACCCACTTCCACCCTGATGGACTAAACCTGTAATGCCCGTGGGCCACGCTGGGAGCGGGACTTCTACCCCGCTTTTTAGGGGATCACCAATTTTGCCGGACTAACTGGGTTAAGTGTGCCCATACACATTCCTATCACACCGACATACTTTGAAGAGAAAATTTTTTAAAGTTCTTAATTTTTTTTTTTTTTTGTACTAGTCCTGTAGTCGTTCCAATCCAAAGATGGATTCACCAGATCCATCTCTACCGGGCATGGATACTGCTGTAGCATTGCAGGACGTCGAGAAAACTAGTCAGAGCCAAAACCAACCTCCTAAGAGAAAAGACCCACATCCTCCGAAGTACCAAAGATCATGCGACTACTGCCGATATCGAAAAGTTAAGTGCACTAAAGTCGATGGCTCTCAAACGTGTCTGCATTGCCAGTCCTGTGGAGTCACCTGCCATTTTTCTTTGAAACAAAAAAGCCAAAAACGACGGTTAAAGTCTGCGAGAATTGCAGCTTCAATAACCAAACCTTCAGAAACTACAGGTCTCCACTCGTTTTTACCAGACCCAGTGTTTGGTGGAGCCTCTCGATCTCCAGACCCGCCAAACCATTTCCGTCAGAACAGTGCTCCAACGCCTACGAGTTCTGCCAATGTCAGCACTACTCAGGTCTGTACGGGGCGTTCCTTGAGCCAAACCACGGGATCACCGGGTAGCGGAAGCATACCAGGAATGTCTCCAAAAGATGGTTCTAGTGTTGGGCTCAGTAGCCTAGCGGTCGAAAAATACAACTCCAATGGCATTGGTGGATCCCCGGCCAGCATGGCTGCTAATGGGGGAATTGAGATGGTTGCGGGGATGATCAATCCTTCAGCAAATCCAAAAAAGACCATCAAGTCTAGTAAGGACATATATACACAGTTTGTCCAGCCGTTCACTCCGTTTCTGCCAGATTATCTGACACTGGACGACGACAAGAAGCTGCCGAGCCTGATGAAGTGCTGTATCAGCTTGAGTGCTCTGACATCTGCTGATTACTGGACTCCGGATGCAACATCTGAGTTCTTGCTCGAAGTGTGCAACGACCTGCTCCAGAAAGAAAGAGAGTGGGAAACTAATACCATTGCATCTGTGTTTCTTTTAGCAGCAAGATGTAAGCTCCCGCAGGGCGTTCTGGCCAGGGCCATGGAGGCATTTCGGGACCAATATACACGGCTGGACGGCAGAGTAGACTCCAAGATCATTCTGGGAGCTATTGCTGTCGAGACCTGGAATGCTCTGGTAGATAAAAGACCGCCAGCGCTGGACCGTGGTATCCTATCTAATTTCGACCTCTATCTGAAAGAGCTTGATGATGACACTTTTGGATATTACTTTATGGTACTGACCGAGATTCTGTTGAAAGTGCTTTTTTCGTTTAGCGAGACTGCAGCTGCAGCACCTGAGAGTGGCTCTCCATACTACTCTTGGTGCAGCCAGAAATATAGATTTATGAAGCTGGAGTCAGATTTGCTGATGTGGCCCGTCAAACTGCCGAAACACTTGACTGTAGTAAAAGACGAGCTTATAGCTCCGAACGAAGCAGTGATACTTCACGTTATGCACAATACCGTCATGCTTACCCTCTATGACTATGCATTGAAACACCCAGATACATATGGTAGGCAGCTTGCGGTTTTGCCAGTGCCGGGGCTTTTGCAGTTCATGACTGGAATGGCCAAGTCCACTTTCAAGTGCGGCGGGCATATGAAGCATCGCTGGCCGCTGCTCCGCCAGTGCCAGGTAATAACTGCTAGTTACATGCTGGACTTGTATAGTTTTACGGAATATGAGTTCTGTAAGCGAGCTTTGGCGTGGTGGGTCGATGGGGAGATTGATCCTGTGCTGTTCCAGAAAGCGAAAGAGCTACTAGATGGGAAGGACTGGACTGAGCATTCTGACGGTGCCATTGTGTTTTGGGTTTTCCGAGATGTTCGAAGTATGTCGCTGGATATGATTATGGCTGATGCTCGAGATCGAGGCGAACTGCCGTGGTAGGACGGGCTGCTTGATCAAATCAAAAAAAAAAACCACTTATCAGTGATGGTAGAATCTCCTACGATTCGCGTAGATCACAAAGCGCAGTTGGTGCTGCCCAAGTGCTTATATATATATATATATTTATAACCTATTTATTAGTGATGTGTGTTGTTAATGACTGTTTAAACGTTACCTCTATGTGCCGTTGGCTCTCTTGGTTTTAGTCTGTGGATTACACGTAACATTGCCCCGGTATTGTTCCTATCTGCCTAGCAGTTTATCCATAAATTCCCCAGGTGTGTGTCCTTAGCTGTTCCTGGATCCTAATGTGACCTTATGCCTGCTTCATTTTCTTGACCAGGTGCGGCTTTTTGGCTTACAGGAAGCTAACTCAGACTCCCAAAGAGTTTGGATTATCACGAAATACACCTAAATAAGTAGTCAATGACTTTTTATAGCTATAAATTTCATTGGGATACTCTTGCAGTATGTGTCTTTCATTTGAGCACTCTGTTAGGGCATACACCATGGCTCGGAAATCAGTGCGGGATTTACCTTCCGAATACCACTACTACTTTACTACATCACGAAACATAAGTTTCATCTGCCACTACGCAGGGCTTGGAAGTTTATCCCATTGACATTGAAACTCTCATACCTAAGCACGGAAGCATTGGCGGATTTTCAGCCATCACAATCTAACGTCGTGTTCGGACTTTTTGACGGTACGACTCCGCAAATAGGTCCTCCGTGGCTTGGCCACAGCACAATCTTCTATAGCCTGGAATCCGCATGGCGAACCGTTTTTGTCTTGTGTTTTGTATAGTTGTTTCTAACAGAACGGCCACTTCAATTAATAACGTGCTCTTCTTTTAATTTTATTATTTTTCCAGCTAATTTATGGTCCAATCAAATCCAACTATTCCGTGCGGCGCCTAAATGAGGCGGAAAAAAGTTCGGAAAAGTGTACACTTACCCCGCGACTCCACATAACCAATTAAAAAAAAAATGACTTCTCCAAAATATAAATACCACATGATATCCTAATTGACCTTTCCCCAATCTTTCAGCAGAGGTTTACAGACCAAGAGCACACAAGAGTCAAAATTAATAGAACTTAAAAAAAAAAAAAGAAAAAAAATGAATTCCGTGGTTTTGAAAGGTTGGAAATGGAGAGAAGCCGGCAAAGGAGACTGGACTGCTTGTGCCCACGACAAACCTATCACAGAAATCTACACAGACCTGCTGGATGCCAAACAGATTCCTGACCCTTTCATCGACAGGAACGAAAGACAAGTCCAATGGGTCTCTGAGAAGGACTGGGAGTACTCCGTCGACTTCCAGGCCCCTGATCTCAGCGATGGTCTGCTCCATGACCTAGTATTCGAAGGGCTGGACACCATAGCTACTGTTTACCTCAACGAGCAAGAGATCCTAAAATCTGATAACATGTTTCACATCCACAGAGTACCAGTGAAGCTGAGCCAAAAGCAAAACACAGTGCGAATTGTGTTCAAAAGTGCTCTGCTCCACGGCCACAAACTGGCCAAAGAACATGGCCAGGTCAAGTGCTTCAACGGTGATCCGACCAGAGCCTATGTGCGAAAGGCTCAATACCATTACGGTTGGGACTGGGGCCCAGTGTTGATGAGCTGTGGTCCTTTCAAGCCCATTCGTCTCGAGAGCTACACTAGTAACATCACTGATGTCTATGTCGACGCCAACGTGCACAAAGACTTGACTGCTGACGTCAGTGTCAATGTTTCAATTAAAGCTACCCCAGGCTCAGCAGTTAACTGCAAGGTAGAACTCCGAGCCCCAGAGTCTGGAGAGGTGATCCAAGCCATCAATAGTAACACTGTTGAGATTAAACAAGCTGCAACTACTGGCACTGTGCAATTCAAACTTGGCAAGCCCCAATTGTGGTACCCAATCGGGTACGGCAAGCAAAACCGGTACACTGTGAAAGTGTCTCTTGAGAATGGCCAAACTGTCGAGAAATTGGTGGCTATTCGTCGAGCTGAGCTCGTCCAGGACCCTCTCAAGGACCAAGAAGGAACTAGCTTCTTCTTCAGAATCAATAACATCCCAATTTTCAGCTACGGGTCCAACTGGATCCCAGCACACAATTTCCTGACCTCTATCACCGACAAGGAGTACTACACATGGATCAAACGGGCCGTTGATTCTAATCAAAACATGATTCGAGTTTGGGGCGGTGGAATCTACGAGCCAGACGAGTTCTACGCGGAGTGTGACCGTGTGGGCATCTTAATCTGGCAAGATTTCATGTTCGCTTGTGGCCAGTACCCTTACTACAAGGAAATGCGCCAAAGTGTATGCCGAGAAATCGAGGACCAAGTGATCCGGTTGAGAAACTTTGGATGTATTGTCATCTATGCCGGCAACAATGAAGACTACCAAGTCGCAGAACAGGTAGGTCTAACCTGGGACAAAGATGATCACTCTGGTGACTGGACGCACACGGACTTTCCTGCAAGAACTGCTTACGAGACCGATATGCCCAACCTAGTTTCTAAACTGAGCCGAGTACCATACCACCCTGGGTCACCCTGGGGAGGCCAGTCGAGTGGTGACCAGACCATTGGAGACAACCATCAATGGAACGTTTGGCACGGGTCGCAAGAGAAGTACCAAAACTGGGCCAAACTGGCCAGCCGGTTTGTATCCGAGTTTGGAATGCTTGCGTTCCCACATAGAAACACCGTGGATGAGTGCATTACAGATCCAAACGAACGGTATCCTCAATCGATCGTCATGGATAGCCACAGCAAGGCTGACGGCTTCGAACGGCGATTGGCACTGTACGTGATGGAGAACATCAAGGTCACCAGTATGGATATGGACTCGTGGATCTACGCTACCCAGCTGATGCAAATGGAATGCATTGCCTATGCGTATCGATGCTGGAGAAGAGATTGGCGAGGCCCGGGCCGAGAGTACGTTGCAGGGGCGTTAGTGTGGCAGATCAACGACTGTTGGCCAGTATCTAGTTGGGCCATTGTCGATTTCTATGGGTATAAGAAATTGTCTTACTTTGCCGTTAAGCGAGAATGCGCTCCGCTGAACCTGGGCATTTATCGAACCACGCCGGAGGAGAAGGGAGCCAAGCTGCAGCCTTTACAGCCTGGTCCACCACACGACTTGAAGGACAAGCATTATATCTTTGATGTCTGGGGGGTCAATTCCAATCTGGAGGCCGTAAAGGGCAAGTTGGAGGTTCGGTCTTTCAACGTCGAGAGCGGTGAGCTGGTCAAGGACTATGGGGTCAAAGATGTCGAGCTCCTGCCAAACCAGAGCACCGAGTTTTTGGAGGACCTGGACATTGACCAGAATACTGCTCTGCAAGCGAAATTGATTGTCGATGGAAAGGTAGTGGCCCGGGCTGGGGATTGGCCCCAACCTCTGAAGTATCTCAAGATGCCGGATCGTCAGCTGGTTGCCAAGGTTGAGAATGGCCGAGTCGAGCTGAGTGCAGGTCGGCCGGTCAAGGGTGTCCGCCTGTCTATTAGCGACGATCTACGAGCGGACTGGCAGGATAATGGGGTTGACGTATTTCCCGGGGAGACTGTTGTGGTTGAGGCTCCTGGGGTGAGGACAGGTGACGAGGTGAAGGTTGAGTATTATCAGCAGAAGTAGGTCAAAGTAGTGTGAAAGCAGGGTCAAAGTAGAGAGCTGTTGATCCGGTTTAGCAATTTCTGGCCGTGAACATTCTGTCCGGGTTGGTAAAACAATCAGTTGATAGCCAATTCGTAAACATCCATAGCCAATTGGTAAATAGTCTGTTAATAGACCAATTCGTAATCAGTTGATAGACCTATTCATAAGCAATCAATACCCAACAACCCAAAACTGAACGCACAGTCGATAGGCGACCAGTCAATAAACACCGCTACCTTCCAGAGCCACTAGCCTATCATCGAGAGCCATTGTCTCCCAATCGATCTAGTTTGTTGTATTAATAACGTCTTTCGTAGATTCATCCCTTGATCGAGATCCATGTCGCACTAACCAATATAGTGAATTAAGTCTCACCGTCTGCTAAACAAGGATTAGCTTCTATTCTCGGCCCATTCGCACTAGTCCTAAAATACGAGCTCGATCGCCATGCACTAAAATGAGTCGGTGGAACCGATCCCTTGACACTACGCGTAAATTCGCCTGCCCAAATCGCGCCGCACGCGTAGGGTTGCAGTTTGGACGGACCCCCGACTGGGCTCAAGATGCACTCGATCGAGGCCATGGATTAGTACTTTCAACGACAATTTTGGGCTGTGGCCGTGGACTCATTGATCTAGGGATGGTTTTTATTGCTTTTGCATATGCTGGTAGCTTCTTCGCTAGGGAGTTCTGTGGCTTCAGGAGCTCAGTTCTTTTTGCATATAAATTGGACTAATTTCCGGACAGTTTCTGTCTTTTTTTTTTTTGCAATTCTTCTCTACCAAGTCTTCAGCTTCAAGTCGCTCTTTTTATCTTATCCAACTAACCAAGTCGTTCTTTCTTTTCTACACAATGAAGCTTTCAGTCTCAATTTTGGCAGCAGTTGCCGGATGTCTCATGGTCCAGGCCGCACCAAGCCCAGACAATACCATCACCATTATTGAAGGTGGTAACGGTGGTGTTGCAGGAAACGGTGGTGCTGGTGGATCTGGTGGTGGTGGTCTCATCGGTGGTGGAGGTGGTGATGGTGGATCTGGTGGTAATGCCGGAGGTACTACTATTGTCAATCCTCCTGGTGACGATGACGATGATGATAATAACAGTTCCAGCTCGGTGTCTAGTGAACCGGCTACTAGTTCCCAAACTACTTCTAGCGAGCCAGCTACTAGTACTCAAGCTACTACTTCTAGCGAGCCAGCTACCAGTACTGAAGCTACTACCTCTAGTGAGCCAGCTACCAGTACTGAAGCTACTACCTCTAGTGAGCCAGCCACTTCCACTGAAGCTACTACTTCTAGTGAGCCAACTAGCTCTGAACCATCTACATCCAGTGAGCCAGCTAGCTCAGAGTCTGCCACTTCTAGTGGGCCAGCCAGCACCTCAGCTCAGCCAACCTCGTCAAGCCCAGAGACCTCATCTACTTCTGCTCCTGCATCCCCAAGCAGCAGTAACAGCATTGAAACCTCATCCGGTGCATCTTCTCCCTCTGTAACTCCTGCAACCACACTACACACTAAGACATCACCTCCAGAGACTACTCCACCTCCGCAGACCCAGCCAGGAGGAGGAAACGGTGGTGGAAGCAATAATGGTGGAAGCAATGGTGGTGGAAACGGTGGTAATGGTGGAAACGGTGGAAACGCTGGTGGAAGCAATAATGGAAACGGTGGAAACGCTGGTGGAAGCAATAATGGAAACGATGGAAGCAACAATGGAAATGGCAATGGCTGTGAAAACGGTGGATGCCAACAAGCAGTCACTACCAAACCTCCAATCGTCACCTCGACTCGTCCAGGCGGAGGAAAGGTCTGTTATCGACGACGAAACTAAACCGTCGACCGACAGCCTACCTTTTCCGTTAACCACTCTGTTTTCATTTCGTTCTAGTGTCTTCCCAAAGATATCTTACTAGCAGTACTTTAGAATACCAATAGCATCTTTTGATTAATTCCAATCCAGTCCCAGACACAGCTCCCGCAGTGGCTCAGATCCTGAAACACAGCTTCCCTCTAACAAGATCGTAGATCTCAATTTCCACCGTTTCAAACGGCAATCAACGACCAAGGATATAGCAGAAGAATCGATCGGGATGGGGTTCGCATGAGCCACGATATGGAAAGCACTTCCTCATCGGCTGCACATGCTCAGAGTGCGGTTCCAGATCTGTCTCAGATTTTTGTTGCACGCCATTATGTCGCTGAACTACTGGGCGTAATCAGCAAAGGTCAGAGATTCACTACTATATATTCAGCCTGTTAGATTCAGTTTCTAGATTACTATTCAGTATCGTATCCGCATTTTGCAAGTCGGTCTTTCCAATGTTCACATCCGTGCGGCTCCCCCACACAGGCTCTCCCGTCGGTACCTCCCAATTAGCCGTCGGCTGCGGGAACACATTTTCTCTACTGTATTTTCGCATATAAAGTTCCCCATTTCCTCTCTACTATAAAGTTCCCACTTCCATCCTAAAAACGAGAGATCAAACTTTCTCATCCAACTGTCGGCCTACAAAGTGTAGAAAGGCAGAAAGCGAGAGGTGCCGGAATAATGGATAGCAATAGTACTAATATAGAAACTAACCCCAGTCAAGAGAGAACGAGGCTACTGGATGACGGTACTCCAGGAGACGAGTACGAAAAGCTGGAATCTCTGCCATGGAGGAACCGGCCAACTATACACAGACTCCTACCAGTCTTCGCATTAGTCCAGATCGCCGCATATATGCTCAATACTGTGCGAATGAACTGGGTTATCACTCTGGTATGTCGCCAGCACAATGGCCAGGAACTGAACGATAAGAACCCTCTGTGCCAAAAGGATAGTGTCCAGTCTGCAGTATCGGAATACACTGCAGTGTGCTCTCTAGTTGGGGGTGTTTTGGGCTTGTATATGCTGCCTAGAATCTCTGAGTGGTCTGACAGAGTAGGCAGAAAAGCGGCATTTGGAGTATTCTTAGCTGGAGATCTGCTGGGGATCATGTCAATGATAGGCATTCTGTACCATTGGCAGTGGCTGGGCTACCAACCCATCATCTTGACATACGCTATCACCGGCCTGTTCGGCACCAGTGTTCTTATAAACGTCGTCATGTCTTCCTATACAGCTGACTGCGTGCGTCCCAAAGAAAGGGCAAAGGCTATGGGATTCGTTACGGCATGTACTCTAATTGGCAAGGCATCTGGCCCGTTTTTGAGTTCCACACTAGTGCAGTCTACAGGGAGCCTATATGCGACGTTCTGCGGTGCTCTGCTTTTGGATTTACTGGCCGGATTGATTCTGGCCTTTTTTGTGCCGGAATCAGTCACAGAAGAGGCCAAGTCGAAAGCTCAAGTGGCCTACAGACACAAACCACGGCGATCATGGCTCTCCGAGTTCAACATACTAGATCCAATTTCGTCAATATGGTCGATCTCAGCTTCTCAAGCGTCCCAAGTGCGACATAACATTCTGATACTCGTGGTGATTGACTTGCTGTACGAACTGATTATCGCTGGCCGAGCCGGAATCGCGGTGCTGTATCCACAAATGAAGTTTGGATGGTCCAGTATCGAAATCGGATATCTACAGTCTGCAACTGCCTCTATGCGGATCCTGTTACTCATTGTTATCATCCCTCAGGTGCTGAAGCTTCTCCGTAGACATGTCTATCACGAGGATGAACTTACCGCTGGGCTATCTAGAACGGAGATTTTTATAGTCCGGTTTGGCAATGCCTTGGAAGTAGGAGGATATTCTGGCTACGGGCTTGCATGGAGCTCTTCTTTGTACATTGCGTCTTCTTTTATCGCAACATCTGGTGTAATTGCCAAGCCTACAGTCCAATCGGCTCTGTTGAATCTAGTTCCGAAAGCGCAGATAGGTGAATTTCTAGGTGCGAAGGGCGTGCTGGATGGACTGACAAATATTGCATTTTCTAGCTTGGGGCTCTCTTTTTATTCCTTTACTGTTAGCAGATGGCCAGAGTTGATCTTCTATCTCAGCGCAGCAGGCTATTTTGTGGTTATTTTGCTCACTTTACGGATCAAGCCTACCATCACTAACACCGTCTCGTAAGCGTGTAGCGAGACAATTGCATTGCGTAAGACTGAAATATGATGATATACTCAATTTCCGTTTTCTTTTGGGCCATGCCTTTGAACTTGACGAATTTAGAGCGCTGTGCATGATAAGCGGGTACAGACACGTTGTGTAAATAAGAAAAACCGTTTTGATTACATGGACACTTGCCACTTTAAATAAATACACCGTTGTTATTGCATAGACACTTGCTACTTTTCATCCCTATGTAATACAAAGTCCCTCGTGCAAATCATCGAGATTCGATTCGAGATCCAATATCCAGTTGCTATACTACATGACTACTTGTTGAGAATCTTCTGCTGCTCCGCAAACTGCTTCTCGTACCCCTCAATCCGTTTCTGGCTCGCATATAGCTTGTTTGACAAATAGTCCACCCGAGCCTTAATCTCACTCTTATTACTGGTGCTCATAATTGTCGACAACTGGACCAACTCCGTCTCCCAGCCCTGAATGGAACTGTTCTCCTGCGCTATAAGATTACTGATCAACGTGCTTTCCATAACCGCACTCAATTTCCTATCATTCACAAGAGCCTGGAAGGCTGCCTCGTACAGTGGTTTACCAGGCTTGATCGAGATGATCCTACCACCGACAGATTCCAGTGAAATCAGTTCGGCATGTTCTAGCTCTACAAGCGACGACTGCTGTTCAGGAGACTTGAAATTGCCATCTCGTCCCACCGAATCCATCGAAACCTCTGCAAGATGCATTCCACTGCTGTTGGCTTCACTATCGCGGTTTTGTGAATCTTCGTCTTGCTGTCCTCCACCGAAAAAGCCATGACCTGCTGACATCGACTTCTTTTTATTGGACCTATTCTTCTTTTTGTGTGCTGCTGCATCCGCAAGCAGTTTGATCAGTGTCCAAGCCTGCTCTCTCGTCCAATGGCCCGACGGCTTCATGACATACATCTGTAAAACTTCGATTTTTGCTTGCTCAGTCATGTCTTGAAGGGCTTTGTGTGGAGTCTCTCCAGACTTCAGCCGTCTTGCAAATGCTTGCAAATCTGTCATTCTTCCGCCTAAAGGTTCCAGTGCTTCTTCCAGCCCATCGAGAGAGACGTGAGGCTGTGCGGCTTGTGCGGCTTTTTCTGGGTCAGAATGGCTATCAGAACTCTGCCCCTGCTGTGGAGGACCACCTTCGTTTTGATCTTGCGTAGGCGGTGCCACACTACGAGCGAATTGCTGCTTCACAAACGCTTTGGCACTCTCAGCATTGGCGTCGCCGACAGGAAGAAGCTTGAAGATCTGGTTGGGTAGACTCTTGTCTAGTGCCTTCTCATATCCAACATCATCGGTCACCACAATCACATGGGCAATATTCGCCTGGATCAGAGTGGCGGCCCACTCTACTACTTGTCCGTATACAAATGCATTCCGCTCTTCAGACTGGGTCACAAGGTTGTTGATCACCACCACCGGCTTGAACTCTGGGTGCAGCTGAAGGTAATTCTCGTCACTTCCCTCACCATTCGCCGAAGAGGGCTTTTTCTCAAGCGCACACTGGCTGATAGCGGAAGCTGCCGTGTTGAGCATGTTTTTGAACTGCGTCTCAGTGCTCTCTGCAAAGCCCGTTTTCTGTCCTGTGAGACCCTGTACCACCAGGTCCATGAACGTGGTGATTGAGTTCATCCATGGGAATACCGGAAAGTATCCCAGGGTGTGTGATGCAGCTTTGATAAATCCAGATTCAGATCGTGCTTTAACTAACGTTTCGCAGTCAATTGTCAAGACATCGCCTCGTCCTTTCAAAGCATGCCCAAACACCAGATCATGTTTACCACTCCCTTTGGGGCCGTGAACAACAATAAACGTATTTGCACCTTCATCTATCCACTGCTTCAATGTTTCAATTGCAGATTTTCGCTCTTCCCACAGGTTCTGCAGCACGGAGGTACCAGAGGGCCCTGAGAGTAGCCCCAGATTCCTGATAGAGCCTCTTAGTTGATTGTACAATCCCGAGACAACATCCACAACACGCTTACGGAGCCAGTTTAGAGCTGGATAGCCATCCAGCGCTACATACCTCCCCGTAATCTTGTGCCGAATGAACCATACTCTAATTGGTTCAAAGATAATCACCGCCAGAGCAGCGAAGAGAGCCACCAGAACAGGTATTACGATTCTTGGGTGATCCATAATCCAATCACGAATCATGTTTCTCTTTTCTGTGGGGATAAATGACAGGTGCAGCCAGGTCTTGCCATCGTGAAGTTTCAGACCATTGACACAGTTCCTTGCAGTAGCTGCGTCATTCAATTTGGAAAACGTAACTCCTGCTTCTCGAGGCTCTGAGCTGCCCGGGGCTGGTGGGGTGATATCTACAATGGGGCCATACCGTCGCAAAATGGAATATAATGTTTCCTGAGACAAATCCTCGCCATGGAACGTGACTTTGATCTTGCTACTCTGACTCCTTCTCAGGTCTTCAATCCAGGGCATTCCCCTCACGGGGAATGCTCTGACAGACGATTTAAACGGGTTAATCTTGAACCAAGGACGATACGGTTCTTCCTGGTATCTTTGTAGCAAAGTATCCTCCACTTGCTGCTGAGTCAACTCACTATTTTCTGCATCGTCAACCTGAAATTTTACAAAAACGCCACCATCTTTTTCTCGGGTAACTACTTTCGCGATAGACACTGGCATGTCTTGAGGAATGGACTTTTCCCCAAGGGTCCTGCCTAGACTCTCAGAATCGAGTCCAAGAACTCGGTTAACCAGACCGCTTACTTGCTCGATTCTGGAGATTCGTGGATATATGTTATCGTAGTATAAAAGGCATTCGTTTTTTGTTTTGCCGATGATACCGGTGGTCAATTCCAGCTTCGCAGAGTCGAGACTGTCTTTCTCAGGCTCGCTTAGTTTACCTGCTTCTTTTAAGGTTGCTGTAGTCGACTGGTATCTCGAGAGTGTTTGTCGTGTTGATGCTCCTCTACGTAGAATGGAACGCAAAGGCGAGAATGCGACAGTTCTGGTCATAGAACCATACAGGTTTACCGACATGGTTTCCACAGAGAAAACAAGCCAGTATGCTACGTGTTCTAGATATTGTAGAAGCTAGAGCCTTTTCAAAGGAGATCTAGATGTACGTGTATATATATCGTAGGAAAAGATATATAAAAATATATTGTACACAAAGAAAGGTTGCGATAACTCTATTATTGCTGGTTGGGCTGTTTTTTTTTTGTTTTTGAGCCCTTTTTTAAAATCTGTGCGCGCGCGATGGCACGGCTGAACGGAATGCGGAACAGGGACTCGAGACAGTTAGCATCGCTCAAATACCCTATAGAGCCCAGGCATACTGGCCAGCTCGACCACACTGGATTCCATCGAATTTGGCACCGTCAGACGCTTCTTGATAGCTGGAAAGATTATGTGCTCCAGTTGCGTGGCTAGAGTGGACCGGTCTGCCTCGTACTCGGCATCGTCCTCAGGTAACGATTCCGGTGAGTACAACTGGGCAAGCTCTTTCAAAATGGTGTTCAAGCAGTCATCTTCACTGGTCCAGTCGGCCTGCGAGATGTTGTAAAAGAATTCTGGCAGCTTTGAAACGGGGAAAGTATACCCATTGAGCAACAGTGGCATTGTTTTCAGCATCAATTCGGGATCGTCTGCCATGGTATTAGTAGCACCTTCTTCTTCTTCTTCTTCTTCTTCTTCACTGCCATTTTTAGATATAGAAATCGAGAAATACTCCTCAAGCATTGCCAGAGTTTGTTCCTTTTTGAAAATACTCAGCATATTTTCGAGTTCGGGGGAAGCTGTTTTGGTGACTACTGTTGACCCAGAGCTTTCTTCTTGTAACTCCATCGTAGCAACATCCAATAGGTCCTTCAATGGCACTGGGGTTTCCAGTTCTATGTAGCCAAAATTACCAAATTCCGATAGCGCGATCTGATAGAATAGTTCATATGTCGCTTTGCCATAGTCTGCAAGATAAAGTTTCTCCCCATACTGGAATGACGCTAGTCTTCTGGCAAAATCGACTACTCCAATATACTTGTGCATGGCAAACACCTGTGTCAGCGCCTTGTGCGCTGATTCGACCACAGCGTTTCGGAACTCTTTTATTGACCTGAGCCTTACGGCCTGGTATTTTCTCTTTGACTCTAAGTTCCGAGATTCGGACTGGTTCAATTGAGACGTTAAAAGTGTAGTGATTTTCTGCTGGCTGTGGTCTGTTCGAACTTGGTGATAAGCGTAAGGCGAGCTGTTGGAAGAGCCAGAATTGCCCATCATTCGCCCCGGTCGAGGAGTCCTATGTTGCTGGGACACATCAGCATAGGGCAGAACTGTCTGAGTTTTGAATGCCCTACTGGAGTCCACTTTACTGAGCGACTCCTGAACAGCCGCACAGACCAGCTCTACGATCTCATCTTCGTGTAGGAACCGTACTTCTCGTTTTGTTGGATGAATATTGACATCCACGTTGAGCGGATTGATTTCCAGCGATAGATAAACGAACGGATTACCACCTTTGGGCAGAAACGCAGAGTAGACTTGGCTAATGGCCCGTTGGAGCGGTGCACAGGTTACCAGTCGATGGTTTATGAATATGATATAGGGCAGAGAGGATTTGGCCGAGTAGTTAGCATTAGAGATATGGCACTCACCTTTGGTGAGCCCATATTTCTCATCAGGTTCAACTTTGATATCCAACAGCTCATTGGCAATAGATGAGCCGTAGAATGACCGCACTCGGTCGACCACGTCCCAGTCCTTCTGCACAGAGAGTCCCGGATGGGTGTCTCCATGACGCTTACAGCTGATACTGATCCCCTGGGAATGGATCGCATACTTGACAGCTACTGCTAGAACGTTTTTGTACTCCTTATTGCCATCACTAAAAGCCGATAGCCGGGCCTGGTAGTTGTAGAACAGATCCTCCACAGTCAGCTGGGTGCCTTTATTTCCAGCGATGGCCTTAGGCGGGTCCACCATAAGGCCGTTCGCATATTTCACTCGGTATGCACAAGGCGAGTCTTTGGTTTTCGTGGTGACTGATAGATGAGCGATTTGTGATATGCTGGAGAGGGCCTCTCCTCGAAACCCGTATGTAGCGATGGACTCGAGGTCCTGGAATGAAGAGAGCTTTGAGGTTGTGTGGCGCTCACAGAGGATGCTGAGATCGTCTTTTTCAACTCCACAGCCGTTATCAGTGATCTGGAGCAGCTTCAGACCTCCGTCTTTGCATACAATGTCGATTCTGGTGCTTCCAGCATCTATGGAGTTCTCCAGGAGCTCTTTGAGGGCGTTCGATGGGCGAACGATTACTTCGCCTGCTGCTATGCGATTAACCACCTCTTGTTCGAGTTTCTGGTTATGTTAGCGGTTTGCTCATGGTATATTACTACAGGCAGGATCATACTTTAATTCGAGCAGTCATCGAAGATAGAGGTTATGTATATTAATAAGTAAATGTATATGTGGTATATGCTTGTGAATGTTCGTGTTCCCAAAATTTCAATTTTTTTGGGCGCGGCGGCTGGGGGGGTTTGGAATCGCTGGGCCGGCCCTA
Source organism: Blastobotrys attinorum (assembly GCA_030564265.1). Classification (NCBI taxonomy): domain Eukaryota; kingdom Fungi; phylum Ascomycota; class Dipodascomycetes; order Dipodascales; family Trichomonascaceae; genus Blastobotrys; species Blastobotrys attinorum. Next base: position 116,982 of record JAJLUM010000009.1, read on the forward strand.
CTACCTTCCTGCGGCTCACATATGTTACATCTGCGGCTCATTTACTCTATTTCCCGCTGCGGCTCAATAACACTATCCCTCCTGCGGCTCATAAGGCTTTGCCACTACCGCCGTTTGTATATGCACGGCTTTAGCAGCCACTGGCCCTCAGTCCGTCTCTTGTGGTCGTCTTCCTGCTCAGAGTCGATGAATTTCTTCTTCAGCTGCTTTCTACGTTCGCGGTCCTGGGCCACGTCCTTTGGAGGCTTGAAGAACTCGAACCGGATGAACATCTTGTTAGAGTCGTCGGTGGTTTTGTGCAGCAGCCCCAGATCTTTGAGCACATTGACGAATTGCGTAGTGTCATTGTCCACGAACCGGCTTTTGATCTCTGCGATCCAGAGCTCCCCTCGAGGCTTGAGGATTCGGAGGCCCTCCTTGATGAAATCGAGAAAGTTTGTACCCATCAGAGCCAGGCAGAACACCACAATGTGGGCACTTTCGTCGGGCAGAGGCACATCCTTGATGTCGGCCTTGGTGATTCTATCGTTGGCCTTTTTCAAATCGAAGCTGTGCACCTCGAACTTGGCCTTTTTAGACTTCCCATGGCCCCGCACATTTTGCATGTCAGCAGCCAGTTGAGCTTCTCCGCAGCCCATATCTGCGATTACTACTGTACCATCTTTTTCGCCTGGCATGCCTCCGGGAGCACTGATGGGCTTGTCGAGCCGGGTCTTGATTTGGGCAATGAAGCTGTCTACGGGGTTTTCGGGCCAGGACTGCACCTGGCTCCTGAACCCGTTGTGGTATTCGTCGAACATTTCGGGGTTGTCGTCGATCAGCTTTACTGCCTCCTCGGATCGGATTGTGTATAGCTGCTCATTGATCCATCTGAATCGGGAGCCAGAGAGTTTTTCTTTCATTTTGAGTTGCAGTGGAGTTAGCTTCTGGGTTTGATCTGGGGTTTTGCTAGGCTGTGCGTTTCCGCTTTTTTCGTTCTTGTCACTTTTTTGAATCTTTTCGATTTTGCTCTTTTCACTTTCGTCACTCTTGTCAATCTTGTCGCGACTTCCTTCGCTTTTGGCCTTCTTGTTTGCACCAGTTGGTTGACCATTCGCCCTTTCTCTCTTCCGCTTGTTATCTTTAGACTGCTTTTGTTTTTTTGCCACAGCGCCGGATTTCTTCTCATTCCCGGCTTTTTCTCCCTTGTCTTTCTTCTTTTTCTCCTCAGGTGCTACCTTGGAGGGTAGAGACCATCCACTGATTTCGAACATTTTTGAGTAGCTAGAAATTTTCTGGAATTTTTTTTTTTTTTTTTTTTTAATGGTGCTGGGATGGTGCGGCTGACGCTAGTGGGAGAGGAGGGGGAAATTAGTCCCTATCGGCTAGCATACCACCAAATTGTGAGATAGCTGCGACCACAATGGAACGGCCGGACCAAGAGACCCTACAGAAACGAAAGGAGCCGTGTTACGTATGCCAAATTCCGGTAGAAATACTCTACATCGTAGGTGAGTACCTAGATATAGAGTCCTTGACCTTATTGCAGGCTACGTCCCGGCATTTCCGCAGAGCCCTGTACCACAAAACATGGCAGAGACTTCATTTGGACATTATCGACATAGGAGACCCTCCAGAGTTCTCTAACGCCTTAGGCGATTCAGAAAACGATGATATCAATGACGAGCTGTCGTTTCTAGCACAAACAAGAAACCCCATCCGTCGCATGACAGTTAATCCCAATAATTTGGCCGACTTCTGCGACGGGATTGTCAATGGCTCTTTGCTAGAGGTATTATCAGCGGTCAGTGTGTTTTCTCTTGAGGCCAAGTATTATCATCCACAGGCAAACCAATTTCCCATGGACCAGCAGGTTTCTTCCTCGAGCAATTTTGACATGGTAAACTGGCTGTTTAAACGTGCATTACCGAGCTTGCTCACCAACATCAAGCAGATTGAACTATTTATCGAAGTGGATGGGTCCCACGATGTTCCCATAGTGGCAGAGTTTGTCAAACAGCTTCCAAAGGTTCCTATGCATTTGAGGGTCGACGGGAGGCTCCCGGGAGATGCGCTGCCCTTCTTCACTGCTGATAACATCAGGATTTTCAAGTGGATCATGAGAAGTGGTAAACTGGAAGTGCTTTGGCCAGTTTTGGGCAAGTCTCTCCCGACGTCTATAGAAAGGTTCGAAATCGTGACCAGGTCTCCAGAGGCTATTGATGCAGGTCTGTTGAGCCAATATTTACCACAGAAAAACTTAAAGTCGCTGCTACTGAGACCTATGGACGTGAAAAACCCTTCTGGCATAAACTGGCTGCCTAGTACTGTCGAGGATCTGGCATTGTTTGATCGCGATATTACTAACGAGCTACACCCACCGTTAGAGTTGCCGCACGTGAAGTACCTCATGGTGGACTCGCACACGGGGTCGATATTCAGGCGGATGAGCTTCCCCAATTTGGAACGGTTATTTATTAGTGCATATTCTGGGATTTACCCAGTGGATCTCTCATACTGTGCGTTGAAGCAGCTGCGCTGTGACAGCATGGATGTAAGGTATATAAAGAAATTCTGTAGCAAATCGGTCGACTCGTTGATTATTGAACGGCTCGATATGGATTTGAGCCTGGGGGTTGGAATACTGCACCACCAGAATGGGGAAAACAACGAGCACGACTATAACACGACTCCGCAGGAGCTGATGGACTTGGTGAGGCAGCACGGTGATCACCTCAAATTTATGCTTCTGGACACTAGCACATTCCGGGTAGTCAATCCCATGCTGGAGATATTTCGACTGATTGTGCGGAAAAACCCGCAGATTGAATTGTATGTCGAGAATGCGTTCAACCGGTTGTCTGCTCGGTGGTTGGTACCTGTGAGCGGGTTCTTGTATGATGGGCACTCTACGATCCGCCCGGCGACCAAGTTTGTGTATCGGGTTGATGTGGCGCTGATTGTGGAGGAGTTGGAGTTGGTTGCTGTGGACAGTGGGCAGGTTCGAGCCCAGTGGAGCTTGGATTAGCACTTGTGGTATTGTGATCCAGTGTTGATAGGGCATCGTTATCTGGTAGTAATAGCATCGTTATCTGGTAGTAATAGCATCTTTATTTGGTAGTAATAGCATCGTTGTTTAGTAGTAATAGCATCGTTATCTCGTAGTAAAAGCATCGTTCGCCCATATAGATAGGGCATCATAATCTAGTATCACTATAGTTTATTCACTACTACTAATATAGCATCTTCAACATGTATTTGTTAGAGCTCCGCTAACTAGAGTTTTCAAGCATCGTGTTCTACCAGCAAGCAGAGAGACAAGCCCAAGGACATAAATTAAGCAAAAGATTTGATTTTGAATGCAGACCGCACCAAACGATTACGAAACCCACCTCACCAGAGAACTCCAAGAGCTCTCTTTGGGCCTAGCTCAATCATTCACTGAGCCATTGGATTCACGTTGGGAATCTGGTGGCTCCTCAATAGGCGCCGCACGGAGTGCGGCTCAGGAATGTGGAGACACAAAACAAATTCCGCTGCTATTTGCTTATATTCTGCTAGTTTGACTTATTACAAACCTTATACAGCTTTGATTGGTAGAGCTCAAGTTGACTCTCCTTACGGAAGTAGCAGCCGTGGGCTTCTCTTTCTAGTAAAAAGTCTATTTACACACCGGGAGCGACTTCTACGAGGTTTATCGAAAGGCATAGTATAGAGAGCCTTGAGACATACTTCCTAGCATCCATTATTTCCCATATGCTATGCACCAAGCTTAGTCCTCAAGGCAAACCAGTCGCAGTTTACAGCACAAACGAGCCATGGTCCACGGGCAGTAGCTCTCAGAACCGACTAGCTCAAAAAAAAAACCCCCCTACGCGTCCTTACAAACTATCCTACTGAAACTTCCTAGTGCAAAACACGCAGTTCGACTCACACTAGAGAAAGTCCACTACTCAGGATTCAAGAGTGCAGTCCACTACTCAGTTTCTAATAGCACAGTCCACTACTTTGCATCCCCAGCACGACCCGACCACCACAGGACATGCAGAGCCGATGCGATGACGATAGATATCAATAAACTCTCCGCCGGAATTTCTCGTCCTACCGCGACTGGCCCAATCCAAGCCTTCATGCAGGTGTGAAACACGGGCTGGTGTCAGCCCCAATAGGACAGGCACTTATGCTCCTCGGTAGCCTCGTGGGGATGTGCGATCCTCGACCAGCTCTATTTTCTAGAACAATGGAACAGATGAGTCGCCATCGATTGACTCGAGAACAAGAGTCTGTTGATTGGCTCGATCGGGCTATCATCGACGGCTGATCACTTTTTTGGTCGGCCTACCTCGGCGTACCATCGAATTGGGGCCATACTAAGTGCTCCAAGAGCCACAACGACAGTCGTCAAAGCATACACTAGTGATACTACATGAACCACTATCACGACTATTGTCGTCTCTATCACCAACTACTCCTTCATTCACCAAGGCTTAGCTCCAGGTCCCGGTTCCGGCTCATATTTTGCCAGGCTGGGGGGCGCGCTCCGCCGAAGGTGCCGCTAAATTCCTTTCCTTTACTTGCGGATGGCCGGTTCAGTAGCTGCGGCAGCGCCTTTCCCAATTCACCCACTTTTTTTTTTTTTTTTTTCCTTTATTTTCTCTGTTAGTCTTCTTTCTCCCCCTATCACCAAACTCCTCAAACAAACGACATTTTTATCAAATAAGCATCAATCTTACACAGCGACGTGGGTTGATTGGTTGTTTTGTTCCTTTCTTTTTTATTAGGAGTTGTTTGTCAATCTTTGTTTTGTTCTGCATCTGTTTATATTTGGAGTCACATCCCTTTTGTGGTTAAAGAAGTGCTGCTGATTTGACAGTCTTTTTTTTTTGGTCCCCGAGTTAGATATTTTCTCGGCTGTGGTATTAATAAAACTACAGAGGTTGTGGAACAAATATACTGTAATTTACTATTTGCTATTCATAAATCGGTATTGAGTTGGAGGAAATTGTTTTGTTTTGTGCTAAAACTCCGCTCTTGAAACATTATTGAAAGGGAATTTGTTTATTTGTTAGCTAAAGCTTCCATCATTAGAGGAAAACTCTGCAACTAGTTTCTATCATTGGAGGATAATTCTGTTAGCATCTTGTCTCTCCCATTGGAAAACTCTGTTAGCAACTTGTCTCTATTTACGAATACCGGTATCTTCTACAAGATTATTCGTTCTGCATATTCTATTTATTCTTCAGGACTTTCTGCTGACTTTCAATCATTAGACAAGCGCAAAGTACCAGAACGATACTAACAAAAAAAAAAAGAAAAAAAAATTCTATCGAAAAAATAAAGTAATGCTGGCTCATTCCTCTCCACCAACATTACCTAGTTTGCCATTGTCTTTTGATCCTATCGACAGTCAAGAGATTGTATATCCAAATAACAACAACTCCTCCGACGAGACTGCTGACGACTACGAGCGAACTTCGTCAGCAAGATCCATGTCTAGTCTGGCAACCAGTGTAGATTCCCAGGAGTCGGCATCACACAACAACCAGCACACACAAAAAAGCATATCGAAAAATGACTACTTTGTAGACCTAAAATCGAACCAGAGCTCCGGTACCACCACTACAAGCTCCAAGTATGAAGAAGCAAGCAGTGAAGCTACCACTCCCACAGGAGTGGTTCTAAAACAGCCGTCTCAACATAACGTCTCTTCTAGTGACCATCAGTCAAAACATCCATCAATTCTGATTCCTAACGGCTCGGCTGCCAACAGTCCCAAAGCTGATGCTTCTAGTACCAGTCCCAAAACTGGTTCTGGTAGTCCCAAATCACCAGCTCTGTCTCCTTCGCCTACAACTAACTTCGCCAGGCCATTGAGGCAATCTAGTGAGTACAAGGGATCTTCACTATCACCATCTTCCTCTTCTCAAGTCCAGTCGCAAGCACAATCACAGCAGCATCTCCCAATGAATCCAAAAAACAACAATTCGTCCTCTTCTTTGCCAGCATCGTTGTCGCAAAGATCTTCATCGACTTCAGCTATCTCGAGGGTATCAACCGGCGAGCCACACGTAAACCGCGACCCTGGAATTCAGCCCAACCGAATGCCTCCTCCTCCAAGATCTCAGTCGCATCAGAAAAAATCGCCAACACAGTCACAACAAACCAGTCCCGTACTCCAGCAGCATCTCCAATCCTTCCCTCAATCGTCGTCATCATCGCAGCATCTCCAAAACCAGAATCAGACTGCTGCAACGACAGCATCTATCTCTTCTCCCCAGCGAAACCGATCATCAATCTCCTCACAACTCTCAAATGCATCTCAACACTCCCTGTATAGAACCTCGACCGCCACAGGATCCCATCGTCCATCCTTCTCGTTCTCCAGACGCAGAAGCTTGGCTGGCCAAGGCGTGTCGAGAAACTCGGTTCAAATCGATGATTCCAGTGCATCTGCTCAAGACATTGAGCGGCTAAGAGAAATGATCGTTGCCCAAAGAGAATCCAAGCGTAAGCGTCGTGAATTCCTCGAAGACGAACGTGTCCTCGTGGGAACCAAAGTCTCCGAGGGAGATGACAACTTCGTCACTGCTTATAACATGCTAACTGGCATCCGGGTCTCGGTGTCTCGATGTAACGCTAAGATCAGCCATGAGCTGACTGATGCCGATTTCAAAGCCAAAAACAAACTAGCATTCGATATTGGCGGCAACGAACTGACCCCAAGTGCCAAATACGACTTCAAATTCAAAGACTATGCTCCTTATGTGTTCCGTCATTTGCGAGAAATGTTCCGACTCGACCCAGCCGATTATCTTATCTCACTGACTGCCAAATACATTGTATCTGAACTGGGATCTCCAGGGAAGTCGGGGTCTTTCTTCTATTTTTCTAGAGACTATCGGTTCATTATAAAGACGATTCACCATTCTGAGCACAAGATGCTCAGAAAGATCTTAAAGGACTACTATAATCACGTGAAAAACAACCCCAATACGTTAATCTCTCAGTTTTATGGGCTGCATCGAGTAAAGCTCCCATTCGGGAGAAAAATTCATTTCATCGTCATGAACAATCTGTTCCCGCCCCACCGAGATATCCACAGAACTTATGACCTCAAGGGATCCACTCTGGGGCGGTATTTGCCGGACTCTAGCAGCCAGGCGCAGCGGAGATCTGTTGTTTACAAAGATCTCAACTGGCTCAAGCATAACGAGTCTATCAAGTTGGGTCCCACCAAAAGGGCAGACTTTATCAAGCAATTGGAGGTTGATGTGGAACTACTCAAACGACTGAATATTATGGACTACTCTCTGTTGATCGGTATTCATGACTTGAATAAGGGGAATACTGAGCATATCAGAGACTCCACCTTGTCGGTTTTTGAGCCCAAAAACGAGACCCTAAGCCGAGTTAAAGTTGCTGAACTCCGAAAAGCGTTGAACGCCACCTCTCCCACTGCTTTGAATGGCATGGATTTTGCCTTTGAAGAGTACATGAGGCGTGACTTCAAGTTCTATGCCGACAGCGGTGGATACAGATCCACCAATGAGAATGAAGAGAACCTTAACGAGATTTATTATCTCGGTGTGATAGACTGTCTGACCCCTTATACTTTCGCTAAGCGAATTGAGACCTTCTGGAAGGGTTTGTCTCACACTAGGCCTTCTATCTCGGCAGTTCCTGCCCAGGAATATGGGGATCGGTTTTTGGCTTTTATAAAATCTATTGTCCAGCAACAGAAGCATCAGACTAGTGATCGAGCAAGTGGTAGCGGAGCTCAGGAGGGCAGCAGTACTCAGGCGCAGCATTTACCTGCGCTTTCTGAATCGTCAACGGAACAATCGCCAGAGCAGCAGCAGCTCTTGCTCCACCAGGAGCAATAGTGTCTGTTGTACTGAGCACACGAAGTGACCACTTTGTGTGCCCGTGGATTTTACCTTTTTGCGACAAAAAAAAAGAAAAAAAAAAAAAAAAAAAAAAAAAAAAAAAAAAAAACAGAAAACTGCTTTAATTACATCTTATGTTTTTATTATTTTTATTATTATTATTATTATTAGTATCGTATTCTTCTTAATTATATTTGCATTTAATTCTAACACTGCGCTTTCACTCTGATTGGCCTCCTCTTTTTCTCCAGTGCAAGAGCCGGGCTTTGGATAGGGCTTTGGGTTGGGCTATAAAGAGAGGAGGAAGCCCTTCTCCGTCCTTTCATCACACCAAAGCTATCTCATCACCATATCGTACAAAAATGCTTCGAGGATTAGCCAAAGAACTGGTCCATGCCAGAAAACCCATTACTCCTTCTCAGCTTGTAGGATTGACCAAGGAATCGGATGGCCCACGAGTTGTGCCAATCGACGGTTCCTGGTTCTTAAATCCTGCAGCTCAGTCTAATGGCAAGTCAGGACACGAACTGTATCTCCAGGAACGAATTCCAAACGCCCGATTTTTCGATATCACCAAAGTAAAAGACGAAAGTAGCCCATATCCCCATATGCTGCCAGACAAGTCAGTATTCGACGGAGCTATGAGCCAACTTGGAGTCAATCCTGGCGATTTGTTGGTAGTATATGACGCAATTGGGAACTTCTCAGCTCCACGAGTCTACTGGATGTTGAGGGCCTTCCAGCATACCAATTCGCTGCTTTTGGACAATTTCCCATTGTACAAGAAGGAAGGGTATCCAGTGGAATCTGGTGAGCCACCAAAAGTCGAACCCACTGATTACAAGTCTCCGGGATTGGATAAGGAAGCGGTGATTCTCTATGATCAGTTGAAGGAGATTGTAGTCGATAGGGCCAAGCTGGAGAAGTATAACATTGTTGATGCTCGACCGGCTGAGAGGTTTGAGGGTGCTACTGAGGAGCCACGACCGGGAGTAGCTAGTGGTCACGTACCAGGGGCCAAGAGTGTACCTTTCGGCACTTTGCTGAATGCTGATAAGACGTTCAAATCACCGGAAGAGATTGCTGCGGTCTTGAAAGGGAAGGTTGATCCGTCTAAGGAGACCATTGCGATGTGTGGGAGTGGTGTTACTGCCTGTATTGTGGAGAATGCATTGAATCAGATCTCCGATCGAAAGGTTCAGGTTTACGATGGATCTTGGAGTGAGTGGGGTGTTCGTGCGGACCCGGAGACCATGGTTTCCAAGGGGCGAGAATAAGTCGTTTAGTTCTCGTTGTGAAGTAGAACTAGTTGCAGCAACAATCGGTAAATCGGTAGTATGTATAACGAATGTGAATGGTATTATATATCGTAAATGGTGTTATATACCGCATATGGTGTTATGGCGTAAATCGGTAGATATACAATCGTAAATGGTATTGCACATAATCTTAAAAAAAGCTGCACTGGCAGATATAAAGAATAAAATCACAGAGATTCTAGGGGACTTGAGCCGCACAGTAGTTTGCAAATCACCACGGTGCGGCGCCTTGTCCAATCAAATATTAGGAATTAATTAAACATTTCTCTAAGAAATCAGTCTAGGAATACAATATGTCATCATCGTCGTAACGTCATTGTGCTTGTCCAGTGGCTCGTTCAATTGCTAACAGCAGCCCTGGCTCTTTTTCGACCCCACGGCCTTGTTCACTGCGAGATTGATCTTTCCAGCACTATTCTGGTTCGCCTTGATCCCATGCGTCTTATCATTAAGGTCATACTGACCCTGAACTATCTTAGCATGTATCTGTTTCGCCAGCTGAGTGTATGCATACACCACCTGATCACCAGTCTTCGCCGAGGTCTCGACAAACTGCTCGACCCCATTCTCCTTCGCCCATTGTTCAGCTTCCTCTGTGGAGACTTCCCGCTCTTCCTCTAAGTCAGTCTTGTTACCAACAAGACATATGCTAATATCGTCATCTGCCTGTTCCCTCACGTCGGCGAGCCATCTTTTGGCATGGTCGAGAGTGACTCTTCTGGTAACATCGTACACCAATATGCAGCCTGCTGAATTACGGAAATATGACCTTGTTACCGAAAAGAACTGCTCCTGGCCGGCTGTGTCCCATATCTGCAGTTTAATGTTCTTGTCGTCCTCTACGGGCAGGATTTTGGCTCCAATTTCGGCTGCCAAAGTGACATCATGGACTGGGGAGAATCGATCGTCAGTCAGTCTAATGGTCAACGAAGATTTTCCGCACCCTGAGTCGCCGATCATTACAATCTTTGCGATGAAATCCCAAGTGGCTACCATATTTGAATTTTGTGCAAATTGAATGTGAACTATATGTGCTAGTTGTGGAAATCGAACTATATGTTAAGGAGGGAGAAAGGGAGTAAAAAGATCGAGCAATGCTCGGCTCGTTTGGACCGCCGTTGGAGGTAAAATAGGGAGAGGCGGAGGCCGCTTATACCACAGGCTGGAATCAAAAGAATAGGACTACTGACAGAGCTGTTGAGATAGAAAACTCGTAATAGTCGTTCAGCAAAGAGTATTTTGCATTTTTTTTTTTGTAGTGGTTTATGGTTTTTAAGAGGCAAACATATATTTGGAGAACCTTAGAAGAAAAGATATCTTGTGCGGCTCACTATCTGCGGCTTTTAGGGACCTTTAAGTTCTCAAACCCTTTTAATACATAATGGTTATTTGGTCCGGCACCAGTAAGCCGGTTTATGCTCGCTCTTTTGCTCTGGAGCCTGGATTTTGACATGGTCTTGTATCATGAAGATGCTATTATTGCTGCGCGAGTGAATGAGCATTGACGATAAGGTTTTTCGAAACCTCACTTCTATCTGCTTGAATACCGTCAAATAACGAACTAATACTACTAAAACTACTGAAGGTGACATGTACATATTATAAGAGAACTATAAACTGACACACCTTCCTGCAAAAGGATACTGGCATTTCGTTGTAAACCACCCAATACCCAATACCTAATGCCCCAATAATCCAACGACTTCTCCTAGTCTGAACTACCCCCAGTTTGAATGCATCCATTCTCGTCCTATATCCACCTTTTGAGCCTCTTTACTAGTATAAATAGACCCTCTACTTGATCCACTCAAACAGCAAAAAATGAGCTGCTGACTCAGACCCGATCACTAGCTTACATGCTCACTCTCACGGGACCTAATTACTCTAATCAGCGCGGGCCCGGCCCCATGCCAAACAAGAAACCCGCACTTGTCTTATCTGGTGCTTGTGATTGTGATCTCGTAACCTTCCTATTTACTGCTACTACTACTACTACTCCTCTATCTGTAAATAACTTTGATGACTCTATAGAAAAATGTTCTCTGAATGTAAGTTGGCATAACACCACGAGATACTGGACTAACACAAGACAGATACTTCCAAGTTTCTCAGTCAGAGTCAAGCTGGAAGTGAAGCTCCTCTATTCCACTCTGCAGCAGAAAACCCAGACGATCAAGAGTCGCCCTCGTTGTATTCGTCGCGACTCAAAAGCCCAAATAACAAGAGCACGACGCGATGGGTGTCGTCATTTGCCAATAGACCCGGCAAATCAACGATAAACCACCCTGTCAGCGAGGATGAAGACGACGACGATGATGATGACCTAGAACCCAAGTGGCAAACAATGGAGTCCAGCCAGTCAACAAATAATGGCATGGACAGTGTCAAACTGCACCACAGAGAAGACCTAGAGGATGAGGACCCTCCTGATGACCTAGCTGTAGAACATGTATCCGGTATGAAACCGTTTGTTCCTTTGGACCTCCGTCGTCAGCCACAAGAACGAGTTGATGAAGAGCGAGGTATCTCTTCGCCAAATCGTGAGCCAGAGAATATACACGCGACACAGTCGTCGCAGCAAAATGAGTATGGCCAACCTCCTCAAGTGACAATATCAGTAATGCTGAACAACCCGAATTTCGATTCCATCTGGGCAACGGCATATATAGCAAGTGTGTCGATGCTGTTAGCGACATCAGTTCTGATCTGGCTGCGAACAAACGTGCCCAAAGTGCCGCTAGGCGATACTATGTACACAGTGCTAAAATCCTCTTCGGGATCTCTGTTTACAACTACACTACTATCAATCATGATATCTTGCATCTGGATAATGGCAATGAAAAAATATGCCAACACAGTAGTCTATCTCTCTATAGTCTCAGTTCCCATCGGCCTTTTTGCGACGACAATCTACTCTCTAGTATCGTCGTATAGGACACCGGACGGAGGATTCGGATCACAAGACAGAGCTATGAGGTGGGCGAGCTTTGCACCGCTAGTAATGGCCGGGCTGTGGTGCTACGTTGTCTATAAAGGACGAAGAGCTTTGAACCAGAGTCTTGGAATCGTCCGATTAGCATGTACCATGATCTCAGACAACAAGCCTTTAATGCTACTAGGTGTAGGGTCGGTTGGAGTGTTCCTGTTGGCTACCATAGTGTGGACGGGGCTATTCACTAGGGTATTCCTCCAAGGGCATTTAGCGAAGAATGGCTCGCTGTGGGTGTTAGATACAAAGTCCTGGTTGTTTGGCATATGGTATATCCTCATGTATTTGTGGACCTGGGGCGTGATCTCAGGCATCCAACGAGCCACTACTGCAGCTACTATCTCTCAGTGGTATTTTCATCGTCACGAAATGCCTTCTGCGAATAACAGCATGACTATAGTTAAAGCGGCTCTGCAATATTCGGTCACTGCACAGTTTGGTACGATCTGCTTATCGGCGCTGATTCGACTGCTTATCAGGTTGCCAGTTCTATTTTTGCCTCGAAGAATCGTGGGCGCGATTCAAATGATTGTCTATCAGCTAATGTCAACTTCTGTAATTAGTGTTGTCACTCCATTAGCACTGACTAATGCAGTGATCAATTCTCAGCCGTTGGTCGAGTCAGCGAGAACTTTGACCTCGCTGCACCAGTACCACCCGCATGCTAATGAAATGGATCACACTGCATACAAATTGTCCAAGCTCATTCTGACAGCTGGAAGAGGATTGACTGCTGTCGTTTTAGGCGTAGCTAGCTGGGTGCATGCTGCCAGATATACGAATGGTGGTAGTCTGTACGGGTACGCAGTAGGTCTGCTTTCTGGGTTCATTGGCTGGTTTGTTCTTGGGGCAACTGAAGGTGTGCTTAGTACTGTGGTAGACGCAGCTTTTGTGTGCCATGCGTTAGACCACACGGGAACCAGTAACGGGGGGCATTGTGCAGAAGCTGATATTCAATTCAAGCCTACATAGTTTTTAAATCTAATCTGCATTTTTTTTTTTTTTTCTCTTCTTTCCGATGGCTCTTACACTTGTGACAAATAACTGTCTAGCTCGGCAGCATCGTTCTCAACCCATCTGATCCTACTTCTGATTACATTAAGTGCATTGTGCACTGCCATGTCATATCGCTCAGTGTTCTTGTCACTGAAGAACTTTTCGACCTTATCCAGTTGTTCCTTGGAAGCAAACCCAATACATTCATTATTCTCTCCACCGCTAGTACATCGGCCCACCAAGTTTGACAGCAAGTTCAAGGTAGCTGGAAGCTGTGTCTCGATTGCACTCCAGTTAGAAGTCATCCAGGTCCAGAGCTTCTCTGTTCCTGCTGTGGTCTGACCCACACCGGTGAGCAAATCGACACAGTCTGTTGCACGAATGGAAGCCTCCTCTGTAGACAGAATCAATCCCAAGACCTTATCTTGCTGGTCGGCACGTTTTCCCATGGCCCTTAAAGCATCTAATGCCTGCATGCTCGACTCTGGCTGTTTATAAATGGCCAACATGTCATCAATAAATTTGGAGCCATCAGCCGCATGTGTAGCTACAGCTGAATACACAGCCGCACGGATGTTGGGGTCGATTTTGCCAGTATTATAGATCTCTAGAGCAGCAGTGACTGTCTTTTCGTCCTGACAGCCTATAGAACCGCTAAACAGCATAGACTTGAGCCTGGTCTCATCTATGGAATCAGAAGGTGAGAATTCCCAGCCGAGCTCATGGCATAGCGGTGCCACAATTTTGAGTTTGACCTCCCTGAGCTTAGTGGCAATTGAGCCAGAATTGTAGTATGCAAAAGTTGTAGAAACCTCCTGCAGTGAGTCAAAAATCTGTTTCCAAATATTGGCATTTCTCGTGTGAGGAGCCCAAGCCTGGATCATGTCAAGCAACACAGTAGCTGATTGCACACCAGCTTTGGCCAATGCAGTTGCATCAGAGAGTAGACCCATTTTATCCTTAACAGAAAGAGCCTCGTTCTTGTCTTCAATAAGCATTTTTACTCGCGACTCCGGGTAGGCTACACGATATATGCCAATAGACTCCGCATTCAACTTATAGCCCTGAACACAGAGGTTGTCACATTCTACTGTGGTTTGACGTTCAGACAGTTGAATATTATTAACCCCACCGTCGGACAGTGATTTGATTGCCAAATTCACCGGGTACAAGGGGCCATTAGTATCTGTCACGCCATCGGCTAGAAATCTACTTTGACTCACTGTGATCGAGTCTTTTCCGTTTTCTGTCACAGTGAGCAGAGGATATCCGACTTGTTTTGTCCAAATGTCCATGATAGAAGCCACATCTTTGCCAGACTCCTCGCTCAATGCCTCCCAAAGATTCTCAGTCTTTGTATTTCCAAACTGATACTTTTTCAAGTACTTAGCGACCCCAGAAACAAAAATCTCTTCTCCAATGTCTTTTGCGATCATAGTTAGAACAGATGCGCCTTTAGCATACGATATGGCATCAAAGATCTGATTGATTTCTGAGGCCCGGTTAACTTGGACCTGGATTGGATGAGAAGAAGCTAAGGAATCCATTTTTAAACATCTTTGCAAGTTGGACCCAACATACTGCTCCCAGAATTTCCACTCAGGATAGAAATGATCACATGCAAACCAGCTCATCCAAGTAGCGAAACCTTCATTGAGCCATATGCCGTCCCACCACTCCATTGTGACAAGGTTCCCAAACCATTGATGTGCTAGTTCGTGCTGTACTACCTCAGAAACAAGCTGCTTAGTTGCAGCGTTGTCTGTGGCTTCATCATATAGCACTGCCGAAGCCCGGAAAGTAATCAGCCCCCAGTTCTCCATAGCACTGACAACAGAGTCTTGAAGAGCAAGCATGTCGCACTTGTCTAGAGGGTAGTTGATACCAAATTTAGATTCAAAGAACTCCAAGGTCTTAGCTCCAAGATCTGCCGCATATTTGCATTTAGACTCCAAACCAGAGGAGCAATAAACCCTCACTGGAACTCTGAAAAGGTTGCTTTCTGCATAGCAGAACTCTCCAATTGCTAATGCTACTATATAAGAGCTCATCTTTGGGGTCTGTTTGAAAATTACCAGCTTTTTTTCAGAATCTCCGAGCATCTCTGTAGATTCCACACTAGTGTTGGCCAAGCAGGTCAGATGCGAAGCCACCTTCACGGTGAACTTGTAGGCAGCCTTCAATGCTGGCTCGTCGAAGCATGGGAACATTCTCCTACATTCTGTGGGGCACATGAACGTTGTGGCTACCACTTGGTGTTCTCCCTTATCGTCCAAATTGATTGAACGGTATAGCCCACAATAGTTATCGGTGATTTTGCCGGCAAACTCAATTGACAACAAACAGTCTTTGCCAGCTTCGAACTCTCTGCCAAAAACAAAAGTAACCGTTTGCTTGTTTTTGTCTTGCATTTGGGTGAAGGGGACGTCTGTACCTTCAATGCCATCACTGGACGTCACATAAACGTTACCAAGCTCAAGATCCACGGCATTCAGCTTGATTTGATTAGTTGTTTCTAGGACCTGCAGCGAGATATCTACAGAGCCCTTGAATTGGAGTGTTTCCAGATCGGGCTCCAGGAACACTGCATAGTCGATTGGCTTGATGTTTTCTGGTAAAATCTCCCGTGGCATTTATTCGTACGTGACGAGGGTTGATGTCTTAATGTGGAGAGTCGGATGATAGGGTGCAAATCGTAGGGAAAAGGCTTGGGAGTCGGAGAAACCAACCGTGCGGCTGTGCTTTCAAGCATGTATAAAATTGAACTCGTGCAGAGGAAGTACTGGAGCTAACAGGAGTATTATCACGTTGATAAACCCTATAAATAACTCTATGTATTATCTCTAGACTAGGCTATATTACAAGTACTACCATGATAACACCCTTGATTTCTATGTGTTGCTGGTGCTTTTTGCGGTTTCTTATGTGCTCTTTTAATTATTCTTGGTTCTAGTTATCTAAATGGCCTGTGAAATTTCCCGTTCTATAATCCAAGTGCACAAATGCTCTTTCAACAAACGGCAAAGTCTCCAAGGCATACTGGAGGGCCTCCCCAATATCATGCGAATCCTTCAGGTTCAGAGTGCCATCCAGCACCAGATCAACCTCTACCATAATCCGATCTCCAGTGTGGTACGCATTCAAGCAGGTGATTTGACGGATCGACTCGGCAAACCGAGTACATGTGTAAAGCAGCACTTGCCTGTCCTCATCGGACGCTGCAGTTCCTGTGAGATTATCAATGTGTTCCAGAGCGGTCATTCCCCATGAATAAACAATATAGCACGAAAGCAACAAAGCGCCCAGAGGGTCAAACCACCACAGATGAGTGTACTTGCTCAACATTGGGAACACTATGGAAAAGACATTGAACACAATATCGGTCATAGCGTCCTGAGCTAGGGCCTGAACTGCACTAGAATTGATAGACCGACACCAGGCCCAGCAAAACACCTTGAAAACTACTGTGAGAACCATGATTATAATAGAGGGCATGGTGAGGTTCACCACAGTGCCCTCTCCTTTCCAGAGCGCCTGGATAGCCTGGCTGGCTATCTGCAAAAACGACACAATGATAAGCACAGAGAATATTAAAACTCCAATTGGGGTGAGCTTGCTCCTGCCTATAGGATAAGTCCGTTTTGTAGTCCAATCGCTCTGGTTTGCCAGCCGTGTCGAGATCCATATAATCAGCGTGCTCATAAAATCTAGTACCGAGTCTACCAGTGATGCCAATACCGATAATGAGTTGGTCAGGATTGTGACAGCTGTTTTGCCGCCTAGCAGAAGCACATTGATGGCAAAATTGACATATATAGCCAACATGACTACTCCGGACTCCTCTTGCTTGCCCCGATTGATGAGTGGCGAACCCTCAGTATCAATATTAGCCGGGGCTCCCTGACGAGAGTCGTCGGGGGCATGTATTCGAGGCAAATCGTCTCCGTATTCTCGCAGCATTGAAAGCGAGATTCCAGAGTCCAGTAGCTGGTCGATTTCGGTATATCTATCTATCAGTTCGTTTTGCTTCTGGTAGAATTTGCGTAGCTTTTTGTCTTTCATTTCTGCTACTTGTTGGTCGTCCAGCCGGAGGCTGTTCCAGTCCGCAAGAGGGGTACTTTTGCCAATCAAATGGTAAGGACGCATTTCCTGCAAGTTCTCATATCGAGTGGATATTTGCTCTTCCTCGAATTCTATTCTTGGGGATAACGAGATCATGGAGCCTTGTAGTTGGGACTGGTGATGGTAGGAGCTGCCAATGCCAATAGCTCCGTATGTTGTTGCGCTCTTGTGATGGCTGTGAAGCCCGATCGAGGAGTTGGATGGGGCAGAGGAAGAGCCTATTCTTGCCTGCGGTGGAGGAGTAGCACTGTTTAAACCTAATTTGCTACTGTAGCTTTGGTGGTTACGAAACAATCTCCGATTGTTTTCATCTCCTAAGCTATTATTATCACTGCTGCTCCAGGGCGAGCTGTCGTGGTTCTCTTTGTTTCTTCTGAGAGATCCGTCAGCTGTTTGGGAACGCTTTATCAGCTGAGGATAAGACTTTGCATTAAATGGAGGATCCATTAGTTCAACTTTTGTGGGAGAGAGATGGTTAACAGACAGAGTTGTGCTTTGTATAGTGATAAATATTGCTTTGGGATAGTAGTGATCGTCGGTGGTTATTTCCTAATCTGTGCACAGGCATCGAGTACTAGATTTTTTTTACGGACCAATAGAGTGCTGAATGCGCGGTAAGGAGAGATAAAAAATATGATCCAGTTCTGTAAGCACTGTAGTGGTTTTGTGCAATAATGGAGCTCTCGTACTCCTTTCGAGCTGCATTTTATTGAAGCACCAGTGGTGGTGCGGAGGACCTTGGAGGACTAAGGGGAATTAATTTCAAGGGTTGATAAGAAACGGTTGTGCGGCTTAAAAATATATGTTTCCGCAGGGTTTTGTGAACCCCTATGGGGGACCAGACAGACTGGTCCATGGAGAATTAGGTGTCTTTACCAGACGTACTGTGTGACATTATCCAAGTACTGCGTTCTTCTCGTTAGATCGATTGCTCCAGGGGCTATTTATCTTGTTAGCCGTGCAGGTAAAGGAAAAAAAAGAATAAATTCACTGCTAAATTTCGAAACCGCCGCAGAGGTTTGTACCACCACCGATCGGAGAATTAGAGAGACACACAGACAAACAAAAATTTCACCGATTTGATTACCAATCTACCAGTGAGTCTGTTAATCAAGGAAATACAATGGTAAGTAGCAATAGCAGTAGTAGACATGCTGCTCGAGCGAGTGAAAAAAATCTTTTGGCAGCTGTCAAAACTGGGGTGACCCAAAGGCTAACTATATTTGTAAAGCACCACGCAGACCATACAAAATTTGAATCAACCTCAAAATCCGAGGCCTACCAGCAGGCCTACGAAGCCGCAGCAGCTCTATTCACAGACCAGCCAAACTGGGTATGCAACTGCGCTAATCTGTCTTCGTTGTTGTGGCACCTGTACAAGTCACAGCCAAGCCCGCAGTGTAACGTGAACTGGGCAGGGCTGTACGTGAGAAACAAATCGGACGATGAGCTGATTCTTGGCCCCTTCCAGGGTAAAGTTGCTTGCCAGACCATTAAGGTTGGTCGTGGAGTGTGTGGGGTTGCAGCTCAGACCAAGAAGACTCAGTTGGTGCCTGATGTTGAGGAGTTCCCGGGCCATATTGCATGTGATGGAGACACCAAGTCAGAGATTGTGACTCCGATTGTTGACGACAATGGCATTGTCCGGGGAGTGATTGATATCGACTGTACTGAGCTGAATGGGTTTGATTCGATCGATCAGGAGTATTTGGAGAAGTTTGCAGCTCTGCTGGTAAAGCATTGTGAGTGGTAGTTAGGGGTCACGTGTCGGATGTTGTTTGAGGGCATTGGAGGATAGTATTTTGTACTGAACCACTTGATAATTAAAATAATATTATAGGAGAATTATATACCAAAGCGCTTAATAAACAATAAAAAATACAGGCAATTTGTACACTAAACCACTTGATAAACAAAATCACAATACGGGAAATTTGGACACTAACCCACTTGATAAACAATGCAGTACAAAAGATTATACACCAAAGCACTCAATAGACAGTACAATATTAAGTAAATATCCACAAAATCACTTGATAAACAAAATTTATTATTAGACAGAAATCCCACATTCTAAATCCACCACACATAGAAGAATACAAGAAATATCAATGCAAAAAGTAATAGCCACGATCTCCAACCAATGCCAGACCTATCTGCCATGATCATCATACGGTTAAATGTCCCTTTCAGCCTTGTGCCAGCTGCGGAAAATGTGTCCTCCTAAACATCAAAACGTTAGTCAAACCCACAAAAAAAGATAAAAAATAATAAAGTACATACCATTTCATTCAGAAATTTGTTGTCCGTCTTGATATGATCACCGATATTTGTAGTTACTTCCTTCAGCTTCTTAACCTGTCCAAACAGCCCCTCTAGCTGCTGGTCGTTCTGCGACTCCAGATCGTCGTATGTCTGGGTTGAATATTGACCTCTTGAATTCGGGGTAGCTGCTCTATACGGCGTAGCGGTGCCACTTTGGTTTGCTGACGAGGCTCCTCCAGTACTTGCACCTGCTATGCTATTTGGGGTGCCTGAACGACCTACATATGATTGGGGGGTTCCGAACAGTGCAGTACGGTCTCGTTGATGAGCTTGTGCCGAGTATCGACCACTCATTGTGAATACTGAGATGGTTCTGATAGATGATCTCTATACGAGTTCGATAGTGGTATATCCAGTGATAGTTGATCTCTATATGAGGTCAGATGGGGGGTTATTAGAGACTGGCTGATATTTTTACCTTGTCTTTAGAATGTAATATTCAGGTCCAGAAAAAAAGTGATGTTCGTGTTGTTTGCGGTTTGGTACCTGACGGAGGTTGTTTTTTTTTTTTTTGCCTCTACGCGAGATACGAGAGGACCACGAGACCTGAAAACCTTTTTTTTTTTTTTTTTTTTTTTCTTGGGCACAAGCCAAAAATGGACTTTCCAGCAAAAACCAAAAATGCTAGCGAGGGAGATATCGCAGTAAGCACAATTGCATTCCAGGACAAGATCTCTATCATGGTAAGCCGTAATGGCAAGATTGGCAAGTTTTACTCTGTGCCCTTGACAGCCTCAGTGGTCTCCAGTGCAGGTCTTGCCGGTCTCAGTAGCGGAGGATTGGAATCTGACGATGACATGTACCCGTTACCTCATTTGACTCCTACTGCTTTAGTAGGGGGCACAGATGACGATATTCAGGGCCAGTTGTTTGCCACACAGATTGCCTCTATTGTGTCGAGACAGTCTCCGGAGGAGACTAGAACGGTGGTTGTTGGATTAGCCGGCAGCATTGGGCCTCGTCCGGACCAGGAGGAGATCACTAAGGAGCACAAGCAGCAGTTGTTGCGGGTGATAGATTTGGTTCAGCGCTGCAAGGTGTGGTAGGCCAGTGATCGATAACGGTCGATAGTGGTGGAATAGAGAATAGTAATTGGAATTAGAGATCGAATAGTACTTGGGACCAATGATTAAACGCTAATTGGGAATAATGATCGAATAGGAACTGGGAATAACGATAGAACAGTTATTGGGAATTATGATCGCATATCAATTGGGAATAATGATCGAATAGGAATTGGGAATAACGATAGAACAGTTATTGGGAATTATGATCGCATATTAATTGGGAATAATGATCGAAAAGGAACTGGTACTAATAGTTGGGAATAATGATAGAACAGTTATGGGGAACATCCATTGGGATAAAAGATGAATAAGAATTGTGAATACTTTGGTATTACAGGAATATTACATGCGATTAGAAGCTTTAATGGCTGAATCGCCGGAACATTGGACCTAGATCCCTGGGTCATTGGAGCATTGGCTCACCATTAACCGCTGGATCATTGAACCACCACTAACCATTGGATCATTAGACACAAATTACAAACAAATCACAAACTGGAATCGCCCTCCTGAACCACCGCAGTCTCAAGCAGCTCAACACTAGCCTTACTCTTACCAACCACATCCTCCAACTGCCGATACACACCAGGCTCAATAAATAGCACAACCTCCCACTCCTGGTCCCAGTCCTCGTAGTCGACCTCGGTCGCCAGCTCCTTGACCTTGTCGCTAAACTTCTTGGCCTCCTTAGAAGGTGCCACCACTCGAACCTTCATCCGAGCACGTGCAATCGGGATCACCTGACGGTTCACCAGCAGCTTGATAATGTCCAGCGCCTGTGTTTTGGCTGCCTTTGTGGCAGACAAGTTGTAGTTTAGTTCGTTGATAGTCTTTTCTAGAATAGATGTTGGATATGGCCGTTTTGTACCTGGATTGACACATTTGTCTGCAATGATTTGTAACACTTCTGCCCGCACTTGATCCAGCTGGGCCTGTCGCTCCTTGCCACCTACTTGCAGCTCTCCCTTTTTTAGAATCTGTAGAATGATTTCGTCATGGTTGGCAGTGCCGAATGCCGTTTTGAGGTCTTCATTGCTGGCGACTTGGCCCTTTGAGACGTTGATGAACACCTGAGGGATCTGGAGAACTTCGTCGAGGTCTTTCTCGATGCCCTTTCTCCAGTCCTGCACTTTGTTTTGGTAGCATGCGATCTCGAATCTCTTTTTCCCCTTTTTCATGCGGATGAGAGATACGTTTGTGAGCTTTATGCTCCCAGAAGGTTGGTTGATGGGCATTGCTACTATTTTGTAGTTTGTAGTACTTTAGAAAATTTGGGCTTGAAGTGAGATGGGTGGTGAACAGTTTTATTAGCTAGATACCTCCCACTACGTGATAGAGATCACGTGACTATGATGTGAATAGGGTTATTGGTAGAAAAAAAGAAAAGAAGCTTGGGCTCACGACGTAGATGATACTTTAAGGTGGTTGAGTGGACAAGAGAGGAATTGTGACTCTGTGTGACTTGGTATCTGTACGACATTTAGCCTCCATGGCGTTTCTTCAGGACGTCTTTTAAGCATACCCATCGTATACTACTCTTCTGTCTTTCAGCATATTACTCTTATGTCGTTCACGATGTTACTCTGCTATCTTCCAGCATAGCACTCTCCTGGCTTTTACACAGTACCCATCGCTCCCAAAATACCCCGTCCTGTCTATTGTTGTCCAATCTCTAGGCGCATAAAACACATTCACCTATTGTGCACCAAACCTCCAGGGAATGCGGCTCATCCACCACCATTATCCCGGACTATTGTGGCCCAGCCGGCGGCCCGCGCTAAAACCTGCCTGGGTTTTTGCAGAAATTTAGGTTACATATTGGGCCTGAATATCACCGAGATTGCCTCTTTTGACGTGTTGTGGACGACTAGAAACAACAAGCTACTAGTGGTCCGTGATCTGTGATCTGTGATCAATACAGTTGAGCTTTTAATTAGAAAGGCACTGCACTTGGTTCCTGTCTATTCCCCAAACTCCTGTCCAGCCACCGCGTATTCGGATACCTGTCAGAAAAAAATCCGATCATCATGCAGTACTAAGGCGGGTGAGGAACAGAGTCAGGTCAGTCATACTTTCTGCAAGTACGGACGTATCGGGTACCAGAACAAAGCCCCAAGCCCTAAGCCCCAAGCGCTGGATAGTACCAAAGCGGCACACAGCCCAACAAAACAGCAATCCGTTCCGAAGGGTGAAAAAAAATAATTGAACAAAAAATTAGAATAACTTCCAGATTGGGGAATTATTCTAGAGATGGAATTGTTGCACCAATTGTTAGAATACGCTTGTGCTCCAATTGTTGGAATACGCTTGTACCAAATATTCTAGTACCAATTGACTGGTGTTTACTAGGATCGCCCTACAAACATCCTGCCCTGGCGATGCACGTCTGTGTTTCTATCTATAGATCGGTGTGTAGTCCACCACCAGCGCCAAATTCCAATGCACCGAGATGAATGTCTCATCGGCTCTGCTGGATCTGACCAGCACTACAAGGCACGCGGTACAGGCTGGAACAAGAGGAACTTTTGATCAAACCCAGCAACGATTTTTTTTTTTTTTCCTCCTCTACCTTTTGTCGCGAAATTCTTCTTTCCCACTTGATTAACAGCAAAAACTACTGACATTCATCTAATTAAAGGTCTTTATATTTCTAACTAAGGTCTCATCATAATACTAGTTTGAATATCTGACTAATTTTTTTGGTAGTTTTTCTGTGCTTTTCTAGTTTTAGTTCTCTCTATTGTTTTAGCATAACATTGACTACGAAACATCAGCATCTTCAAGCATTTCCAACAACAACCCGACAAAACCTGCATATTGCTTAATGACCAGATAAAAAGAAAAAAAGAAGCTCAGTAAATATCTTTCTGCTTTTTCTCTGTTTTTTTTTTTTTTGTGTTATATACCATTTCGTTTTTTCATTGTGTTTTCCATTGTTTTGCTACTGTTTGATTTTTACTATTGCTTAAACGCTCCTGTTTAATTGTGATTTGGGGTTATATTCTTTGATTAACAAACGTTTCCCTGCTATTGTATCATTTGATTTGAGTAACAAAAACGTTTCCTGCTATTGTATCATATTTGATTAACCAAACGTAACATGTCTTTTAATTATGATGCAAATACTACCAGTGGTGGTGGTGAACTAAGCGCCGACACCAATAACGAACAACAACAGCAACAGCAACAACAACAACAACAACAACAACAACAACAACAACAACAACAACAACAACAACAACAGCAGCAGCAGCTAGTGGATAGCACCCCCAACGAAGAAGAAGAAAAATCCACTCTATGGATGGGCGAACTAGAACCATGGCTGGACGAAGAAGCCATTGAGGCAATCTGGTCCAACTTTGGTGAATCTGTTCAGGTCAAACTCATCAGAGACAAATTCACCGGCACCAACGCCGGCTATTGCTTTGTAGATTTTGGATCTAATGCAGCCGCTTCAAAAGCCCTATCGCTCAATGGCCAACCAATCCCAAACTCGCTGCGTCATTTCAAGCTAAACTGGGCCTCTGGTGGCGGTATCAACGATAGAAAAGAAGACCGTGGTCCTGAATACTCCATATTTGTCGGTGACCTTGGTCCCGAAGTAACCGAACAAAACCTTCTGCAAATCTTCCAATCTAGATATCCATCATGCAAAAGTGCTAAAATCATGACCGACCCCACCACAAACGTGAGCCGGGGTTACGGCTTTGTGAGATTTGCAGAAGAATTGCACATGCAAAGAGCCCTAGCAGAAATGCAGGGTTTCTACTGTGGCAATAGACCTATGAGAATATCTACCGCAACTCCAAAAAACAAATCGGCCGCCGCCGCAGCAGCAGCAGCTGCTGCTGCCGCCGCAATGATGAACAATGGAGCTGGTAATGCTGGACAAGCTGCTCATCATCTTCCCCATCATCCTCCACCTTCTGCTACTGCCGGTAACCACAATTGGCAAATGAACAACGGATTCTATGGAGCTCCGCAGCAACTAAACCAATTCACAGATCCGAACAACACTACAGTGTTCGTAGGTGGGCTTTCAAGCAACGTTACAGAAGATGAATTGAGACGATATTTCGCCGGGTTTGGCGATATCATCTATGTCAAGATCCCTCATGGTAAAGGTTGCGGCTTTGTCCAATATGTACAGAGGCACGCAGCAGAAGCAGCTATCACCCAAATGCAAGGTTACCCAATTGGCAACTCACGAGTGCGACTCTCTTGGGGGCGATCCCAAAACTCAGCTGCTGCTGTTGCTAATATGGCATACCGAGCTGCTGCTCCTCCACCTCCTCCAAACGTGTATCCTCAGATGGGGATCCCAGCACAACCGCATTATGGTCCATTCGGGCCTTTGAACCCACAGGCAGCTCATGTTCATTCCACTCAACATCTCAATTCGGTTGAAGCGGCTGCCCAGGCTGGTATTCCTCCACCTCCATTGCCTCCACCAAATGCTCCTCCAGCTCCAATGCCACAAAATGGCATTCCTGTCCAGCCAGGAGCGCAAGCAGCTCCTGGGCAGGATCCTTCCGAGCCTGTGCCTGTTGCTAGGCTGAACGAATTGTACATGGCAGCCCGGGACGGAAGGTTGGATCGTTTGGAGGCCGATGGACGTGGGTACCATGGTGTCTATGCACAATAGAGAGTCGTGGCGGCCGTGAGATCCTCGGTTGT